>JAVIAB010000008.1:47449781-47727281 GCA_032433765.1 Megaustenia siamemsis
TACCGAGGCCCCCAAAGATGATACATCTACTCCACTTTAATGTACTTTTAAGCGTGGGTGAACAAGGATTCAAAGCGTATATTAAAAAGGAGGAGGGAAAAGAGCATATGGTAGAACCAGAGTAATATGGGCTGACAACATCAAAGAAATGTTACAACATCCATTGATAATGAGTTAGGCCGCCAAAAGGTTGAGAACCAGACATTTTTATCTCCCTTGACACCAAAAGAGTACAAGTGGAAGTGAAAAGAGAGAGAGAGAGAGAGAGAGAGAAGAGAATGAGAGAGAGAGAGGGAGGGAGAGAGATGAAGACTTGCATTTGTCAAGAAAATGCAGGTTAAGTACTACTCCAGCTAATGGTATATTTCTTTATACATTTTCATTTTAGATGGGGGTAAACATGGAAACCAAAATACCATAGTAAAGACAGATTATATACAATAAAAGAAAAAATATGGGGATGATTCAGCTTTGTGAAAAAGACAAGACCAAATAAAGAACCAACACTTTGACAAGGTAATACCGACCACATTACCCCAAAAATCATGTGCCGAAGGTCTGTAAAATTTATGGTCACTAACACCACATTCCCTATATGCCGCCACTTGGCGTGATGGGGGTACTTTACTTCTTTTTTTTTTTACTTTGACAGGGTCTTCATCCACGTCAAAACAAACAAAAATACAAATTCTTAAAATTCTGAAAGAAAACTCAATAAATATAAGCAGTGGCCAGGTTTTAGATCTTTTTCAAATTATTGTGTTCACAAATTTAGTCCATGTTTTTGAGGTTAAAATAGGGAAGATTATAGATATTTGAAGAACCTCCAATTTTATAGAGAGAGTAGTGGTTAGTGAATGGAGTAATGAGGAGATAAGATCAGTTTAGATCACAATCAGTGGCTTCTAGATTAATCCAATGAAATGAAAATCAGATTTTTCTGGAAAAAGCCATTTTATCCAGATTTATCCAAAAATACGTCAATGGTTAAAAAATAACATGGTCACTAACATGAATGTCACAAGTGCTTGACAGAGTTCTTTCTTCTTTAAATCTTTAGAAGGCTTGAATGAGTTTGCAATTCTCGACACTCTCGGGTACTCTGTGTAATAAAGAGCTAACTAGCAGCGTCATGTAGACCAATTGTTATAAATGAGAAAGATTTCAGTCCCATGATGACCTTTAATTAGAGTCTGACAATTCAACTGGGCAAGAGAGTCATTCAGAGACTTTGGGAAAATAACTGCCTTCTCTTCTTTAAATCTTGCAACTTAGTACAGCGATGTTAAACAAACTTTACATATCCTTGTGGTGGATTTACATTATTTAAATCTTGCAACTTAGTACAGCGATGTTAAACAAACTTGACATATCCTTGTGGTGGATTTACATTATTTAAATCTTGCAACTTAGTACAGCGATGTTAAACAAACTTTACATATCCTTGTGGTGGATTTACATTATTTAAATCTTGCAACTTAGTACAGCGATGTTAAACAAACTTTACATATCCTTGTGGTGGATTTACATTATTTAAATCTTGCAACTTAGTACAGCGATGTTAAACAAACTTTACATATCCTTGTGGTGGATTTACATTATTTAAATCTTGCAACTTAGTACAGCGATGTTAAACAAACTTTACATATCCTTGTGATGGATTTACATTATTTAAATCTTGCAACTTAGTACAGCGATGTAAAACAAACTTTACATATCCTTGTGGTGGATTTACATTATTTAAATCTTGCAACTTAGTACAGCGATGTTAAACAAACTTTACATATCCTTGTGGTGGATTTACATTCTTTAAATCTTGCAACTTAGTACAGCGATGTTAAACAAACTTTACATATCCTTGTGATGGATTTACATTCTTTAAATCTTGCAACTTAGTACAGCGATGTTAAACAAACTTTACATATCCTTGTGGTGGATTTACATTATTTAAATCTTGCAACTTAGTACAGCGATGTTAAACAAACTTTACATATCCTTGTGGTGGATTTACATTCTTTAAATCTTGCAACTTAGTACAGTGATGTTAAACAAACTTTACATATCCTTGTGATGGATTTACATTATTTAAATCCTAAGTTCTATATTTAACTTTTTCCTTCGTTTACTTAATTTATGTTTGCGATTTTTTGGTATCAGATCTCTGTAGTGATGACTGATATCTTTCCTCTTTGGCTGTTAATGTTCAAGTTTGGCACAGAGTGATATGAGGAATACTGTATTATATGGTGTTCTGTTTATGTTAGATGTTACATGTTTGGTCTATAATATTGGAGCCAATAGTCAAATCACTTGATTCGCATTGCAGCATCTTTAGAGTTTTCCCACTGAATGATATGATACTTCTTAAGTATTTAAAGTCTGTCATTTGCTTTAATTTGTTGATGTCGGTGAAGATTTGTATCCCTTTTCTTTTGTTGTTACTGTCATGATTCTGTCTTGTCTATGCTAATTTTGACATTGGGATCCTTGCACACTTTGTTCAGATCATTTAGATGCTGTTTGAATCATCTCCTGCTGTTGCTATAGTTCTTGGTCATTTGCAAAACATAATTCTAAGATACTGTTATCTTCATTTGTATTAGATGTTTTACATATATGGTGATGAACAACAGTGGTGGCAATGCACATATGTGATGAACAACAGTGGTGGCAATGCACATATGTGATGAACAGCAGCGGTGGCAATGCATATCCTTGTTGCTCCTGATTTGATTGTAAATGTTGAAATGATGACAAGACAGCATTGGTTGTAACTTTGCATTAGCTATTTTCATAAAAGCTACACATGCCAATGAGATGGTTATTTATCTGCCATAGTCATTGCCTATCTACTCTGTTAAACATCTTTGGAAATGGAGTAGTTCTAGCTAATATATAATGTAATGACCATATTCTCTATCTTCTCTTCTTTCACTCCCTACTATATTTTGTTCAGTTCTTTTTTTCTTCTTCATCTTATATTAGCTTATTTGCAAGGAAACAATCATAATTTGGTCATGTAATGAGAAGGGAAAAATGGAATATATTGTGACAGCTGCAAAAATTGAGAAGTGATATTGGGGGAATAAAGAAAAGACACAAGTACAAAGAATGGTTTGGGCAGAAAATCAACGACAGAAATGATAATCAATTGTAGAGATAGAAAGTTGTGGAGAAACATTATCACCTACACCAGCAGGCACAGTATTTCACAAATTTTAACAACCACAAATAAAATTAAGTTGTCCATAACATACAGCCAACTACTGTACTTACCATCATAACAATATAAAACTCATGAAGTACACTCGTGACCACTGGCTCACAGCACTGGCAAATCCTTCCTGTAAAAAGAACAAATTAAAATAACAAGATTTATTTTTGTTTAAATAAAATTGAAAAATGGATCATTTACATATATCAGGAAAATTATTTATCTTGTTCTTGTATATAAAACTTGCCACCACTGCAATAAGACAGCGTCCATTGGTATCTCAGTCTCTTTCCTTGATCACAAAGGGATATATGAGCACTGGACACTAATTCCATCACACTAGTGAGGGTTTCCTGGGGTAATTTCAGATACTGAAATACCATAATTAATACCATTTCAATGAATTTTTCTTTCTAAATTTTAGTTCAAGCAGCATCATGCAACCTTGCTCAATTTCAAAATTTCACGGGCTCTTTTATATCTTCAGCCAGAACACAGAAACTTTATCTTAGTGTCCCTTTCTAGTAGGATTATGGATAAGATCTTGCTCATTTTGATGAAATGTCATCACCTATGTGGAATTAAACAAAACATCAAATAAAAGAAAATGTATACATTTAAGACAAAATAAATACTAAAATAGATTTGGCTTTTTAGTTTGGTAAAACTGTTGTGCTAGGAGAGACAACTCAGCCTACAAACAACTGCAGCCTTGTAGGAAGGTCAGGGAAAATCAAAGGTTACCCTCAAACAACCTCAGATAAACACATTCATTAGGTATGCTTCAAGCCATCAACTTTTCATGGGCATGAGCTAGGGTTGAGCCTGTGTCATCTGTATGGCTGAAGAAAAAATGCTATATATCCAGTTAAGTTGCTATGAGATGTTTGAGAAAGTTTTTATTTCACTTCCAACAGAAACAGACATTTTGATCCTGTCATGATCTGAATCCCGACCTACTTAATTATCTAAATTTATGACAAAAATGATACAAGAAGTTGGTCAATACAATGATCTCATTACCGCTGTGAAGAAATAAAAACTGAGTGGTATGGCTATAGAAAACATTATTGATGTTTGGCAAATCATAATACAAGGAATTGTGAAAGGGTAAAGCACAAAGACAGGCAGGGAAGTTAATATTTGACAGTATCAAGGGAACAGGCAAATAATTGCAATGCTACGGTAAAGCTGGTAGCAAGGAGCCAGTAGTGGGGTGCGATAAACACTCCAAGGTATGGTGAAAGGCACTCCAAGGTATGGTGGTATTTTGTAAAACTGTCACCATACTTTGGAGTGTTTATCACACCCCACTACTGGCTCCTTGACAGTATCAAGGATTGGATTGGTCTTGATTTTGTCGCAGCAGTAGAGCAGATAGAGAGAGAGAGAGAAGTAGAGCAGATTGAAGAGAGAGAGAGAGAGAGAGAGAGAGAGAGAGAGAGAGAGAAAAAAAAAAACAAAAAAAACAGATCTGTCTTTTGATCATGTTTCAACAGGAAGTAGATGAGGTGTGATAGGTAGGGTTTTATTACTAGGTGATGGAGATGGAGTAGCTTATTATATAACATTTTGACAAAGACAAAAATAAAATTGCCAATAAAAATATGGGTCTGTGGTTAACGCACACAAAATGACTGTCTAATACCAAATTCATCTTTACAGCTTTCATCTATGCTTTTATTTGCAAAATCAAGAAAAGAGATGAAACTAAACAAAATATGCAAATTAAAGGGAAACAAAAACAATGAAAAAAATTATTGGACAGGAGGAAAGAGCTAAGCGGATGGATCAACAACTGCGAACTAAATTAAAAAAAAAAATTTTGTCAAAATTTCAACAACTAAAATGAAAATAACTGAAACAATTTGATGCTAAAATGAACTCACCATAATAATAAACCAATTATTGACAACAGTCAACTCAAAAAGTGTCACTGTGGAAAGAAGGAAATAAAATATTACAAAGCACAACAAAGGAAATAAAACTAAATTATTTTAAACCTTTGATTACTTTATGAATGAACATGGAAGTTACAAATGTAAAAATTGTAACACCTACAATTGTTACAAAGTCAAATAATCGCGAAGAAAGAAAAAAAAAAGGTTGTTCAGAAATGTTAGACTTATGTGGATTTGATTGTACAATCACTATAGCAAAGTTTGTCTTAAAAAGATCTGCACAATTTAATCTTTCAATAAAATTTATGACGTAGAAAGTAAAATTAATAAATAAGGAAATTTAGCTTCTGTATTTTTAAAGTTTATTTTATTATGGTAACAATATTGCAAACATTTGAGCCAGCCACTGAACTGCCAATTCACCTGTTTGAGAATGTTTTATTCAGGTCTCATGGGCAATTATGGCTCAAAATTATGGATATAAACTTAAAATCATTTTTATGAAATGAAATAAAAGTGGAATTTCTATAATTTTGGTTATCTTTTAACAATGGGAAGCCTTGGTGGCAGATTGGTTAGTGTGCTCACTTTCTGATCAGAAAAGCCTGGGTCTAATTATCAAAAGCAGCTGATTTTTGTTCAGAGTGACAAGGCTCAGTGGTTCATCTAGGCTCTAAAAATTAGTACCAGAGATTATTCTGTGAAAAAAAGTGGTTTGGCATAATGCCACAACATCGTCCAAACATGTGCCATGGTCATAGAAAAATATGATCACCAACACCTATCTATTGTCCTTTCGAGCCGAAGACGGCACAAATGGCAGAACCACAATGTCAAAAACAGAAACCTTGCATGTCAAAATGGCACATATTGCAGAAATCACTGCTTCTAAAATCTATGGCTCTGTTTCCATAATAATACTTTTTACAATGACAACTTGTCAAACCATCAATCAACCTCCTTAATCGCCTCTTACGAACAGTGTCACTATTCTTTACTTCCCTCATAATGAGGCCCTGGTAACACACAGGAAACATCATACTCCCCATATGTCTTGTAAGGCATGGAGGGAACCTTTTACTTTTAAAAATGGACAGGAAATATGTAAGATAACTTTGAACACCCCGTATATGATGGTAGAAATTAAATTTATATTAGAAGAACAACACTGTTTTAGCAAAAGCAAAATAAATTATAAATAGTATGATATATATTAACACAATAATGATGTCATCATTTGATATAAACTTAACCCTAGTTTACGATACCATAGTAAAAATTACCGCACCACATTCTTCAAAATGTGATAGTTTGCTGTGTTCAAACATTTTCCCCCCTCCGTGTACCTTCCTAATTACAAATTCCAGTGACCTCTGAGTGTTTAATTTGTTTCTATTGATGTAAGATTTTTTTTCCATTTTGTGAGATACGATCCTATAATACAAAAAAATTCGCCAAATTTCAACAAATTGGTTGTTTTTAATTTTTATTTCCCTTTGACCAGGGAAATTTCCTCCGTCATCTGTGACATCAAACAACTCTTTGTGACTCGGGAAACTCAGTGAATAACTTTCTGAGGTAGCCGAACATACTGATAAATTTATGCCGTCCGTCTAAATAGATATGTTGGGACAATTAATCCACTTCAAAATTTATGGTTATAAACCAACCTGAGACAGAAAATTCTAGTTCCCTGTGTGTATAATTAGCAAACACATAGCTGTTTGTCAAAAGTTAAATGAAAATTTTTTTTTTTTAGTGCTCCTAATGTTACAATTCTCCCGTGTGTTACCGGGCCTCATTATGTGGGAAGTAAAGAATAGTGACACTGTGACATTCCAGGCATGTCGTAAGAGGCGACTAAGGGGGTTGATCGATGGCTTGACAAGCTGTCATTGTAAAAAGTATTGTTATGGAAACAGAACCATAGACTTTAGAAGCAGTGATCTCTGCAATATGTGCCATTTTGGCACGCAAGGTTTCTGCTTTTGAGATTGTAGTTCTGTCCTATGTGCCGTCTTCGGCTGGAAAGGACAATAGATAGATAGACTGTTACAATTAAGTGGTAGTATTTTGTACTATGGAATATAATAAAGTACGCCACAGGTAGGTATCTTAATTAAGGGAAATTCTCAGAATATTTTGATCAAACAGAATCAGCTCAACAGAGAAAGCCAAGAGTAAAAATAAACAGTGATAACAAGGGGAAACTGAAGCCAAATTGGTCATGTATTCAGAAGAGAAGAGAAATCATTAAAGAGCTGTCATGCTGTGGACCCCAGAAAAAAAAGATGAAAGAACAGGTGGACCAAAGAAAATCTGAAGAACAAGAGATGCAGAGTTGTACAATATGAGCCAAACTTGGGACACACAGTGATGGAAGGCTAATGATTAACATTTTCCGTACGGAAGCTTTTTATCGACGCAACGGAAGAGATTTCAGAGAATTGTTCATGGTTTTAAGAATCAATCTAGATTTTTATTTTTATCTAACATATAACATATTATATATGAATATTTAGATAATTGAACAAAGTATAAGATTACACCAATATCCAGATGATACAAGACATTTAAAAAGAATATGGTTTGATGGCATTCACACTAATCAAATTGAGCGTGACGCACTATGCGGTGAAACGTACGTTGCTGAAATCGCATTGGTGCGGCGAAACGTACAGAAAGAGTTAAGCAAAACCTTCTGTGATCATGGTTCATTTAGACTAGGATTGTGGACTCTCATATGAAGGCTGCTGTCTGTTATGGCAATTCAAGTGCATTGTAGAGTTTCTCTTCCAGGGTGGTGGGCATGGACCACACTGACCTCCTCAGGTTATGTGCCCCAGAGCAATTCTGTAAGATGTGCTCTCTTGTCATATCATCTTGGGTACAGTGGCATAGACTGGTAGTTCTTATTTTGAGTGTAGTGAACATGTGGTTTCTCATTCTGTTGTGGTCAGTGTGTAGACAAAGTATGATGACCTGATCGTTGGAGGTATCAGTTCCTCTCATACTTTTTGGGAGTTCTTTTTCCCATTTTGAAAGATATTGGCTTTTGATGATGGATTATTTAGCTTCTTCATAGCTGACTAAATGGTTCCCTTGTGGTAATCTCCCTCCTTGGCTAATTTGTCAATGCATTCATTTCCTTGTATATTGCAATGTGATAGTATTCACTGGATGATCACTCTCTGCAAATTATGGCACATTTGCTATAGAGTTGTTATGAAATCGTGTAGCTCATTGTTCCTGTTTTTAATGCTGTTAGAACTGACAGTGTATCGGTCAGCATCACCAGTTTCTAGTGGATGTATATCAAGCAAAGTTGAGAGATTTTGTTGCTGCTCTGCAAGATGTCACCAAACTTGTTAGTTGCTAACAAACTTGATGATCACGACTATGTACAAGATGTAATGGAGTCACTTTTGCCTCAAGACAAAACTGCCTATGTAATTTGCATGTTTAAAAAATTGCTTCAGAATTGAAAGCTGAGTCTTCATTTTAGCAGTTATGAAATCATGAATTCTTTTAGCCTTTTTCTCTGCTGGAATGTATAATAGTGGATGAAACAAAAACTCATTTTAAAAAATGAAAGTATTAAATAACTAGAATAGAAATGAATTGATGCTTTAATACAAAAGGAACATTATGTTTTTAAATATGAGAGTCACTTATTTGAATCTATGTAACATTTTTCATTTTATTAATTACAAATTTCACAGTTTAAACCATAGATTATGAAACCTACCCATGAGGCACATCATTACATTATGTAATGCAAATTACTACCACTTAATTGTAACATGAAGAGCACTAAAAATTGTATTTTCTTTGAACTTTTGAAACAAAAATGTGAGTTTAGCAAAGTAGAGACACAGACTCAGATTTTATGGCTCCGGATGATTTATGATCTGAGTATGACCGCTTGTACTGGACGTTTTACAATGTCTATCGCTACAGTCGCAGTAAGTTCATCAGGTGTTCAGCTACCTCATAGCGTTGCTCGCTGTGTTTTGTGTTTCCCAAGTCACAAAGGGTGTTTGATGTCAGCTGACGACTGAATAAATTTCCCTGGTCACAGCAAAAAGAAAAATAATGATAAGCGACCACATTGTTAAAATTTGAAGAAATTTTTCGCATTATAGGATCATATCTCATGAAATAAAAAAATCCTACATCAATAGAAACAAATCCAACACGCAGAGGTCACTGGAAGTCATAAGTAGGAAGGTACACAGAAGGGGGGAAATATTTGAATATGCAAGACAGAGTTAATAAAGCACTTTACAGAAGGTCCTGACAGGGTTAACAAAGCACGCTACAGAAAGTTATGTTGCGCAAATAGCAAAGAACAAAAAAAACAAACAGCTTACCTCCAGAGATGAAAACATTTTCAAAACTGTTGAGATAGTAGTAACCCTGGTCTGATACATTGTATCTGTAGAATGGCTCTACGCTGGTGTTTCTGAAATTGTAAACAACATTAAATAAATTGAAGAGAAACTTACGCTGGTGTTTCTGAAATTGTAAACAACATTAAATAAATTGAAGAGAAACAAACAAACAAAAATGGGCACATGCACAATTATGAACACATCTGAATTGTTGATGTCATTGTTAACATCATTGTTCATCTCACTATGCTTGCTGGTGTAGAAGGTCATGTCTCCCCACAACTTTCGATCTCAACAGTTATTTATCATTTCTGTTGTTGACCTTCTGCCAAGCCATTCTCTTAACCTGTCTGGTATCTTTTCTATTTGCTTCCCTCTATCTCTTCATCCCTCTATTTTCCCAGTTGTCACAATATATTCCAACTGTTCGCCTTCTCATTACATGGCTAAAAAATGATGATTGTTTCTTCCTAATATTCGAAAAAAAAAGCTATCTTTTTGCTTTGGCCTCTTTCAGAACGTTTTCATTACTCTGCTTAGCTGTCCATGGTATTCTCAACATTTTTCTGTAAAATCACATTTCTACAGCCTCCAGTGAATTTCTTGTCTGTTGCCCTATTGTCCATGATTCATATCCATATATTAAGACTGGCTCTACATAACATTTAGGAACTCTTTTTCTTGTTTCTATTGTCAAAAATGGATTGCACAGTATCTTCTTCATTTTTTGGAAAGCTGCTTTTTCCTGAGTCATTTTGCATCTCACCTCTGTTCTTAATCTACCATCTGAGATTAGCAATGTTCCCAGATATTTAAACTGATTTACCTGTTTTAATATTGTTCCACTTGTCTCTATTGTGAAATGTGGTGAAGTCTTTTTCTTTATTGCTACCATTACTTCCGTATTTTTACTATTAAAGCTAAGACTTTAATTTTTTGCTTTCCTTCACTATAATGTCTAACATTTCTTGTAACTCATTTTCAATCTTAGCAATTAAGACTGCATCATTAGCATACCTTAGATTATATTATCACATAATGACTATAATTAACAATAGACTATAAATAATGTTAAAATATCAAATACATTGTGACAAAAACTATTAATGTCAAACATAAAATAATTTTAAAGGACAAATGCCTACTTGCAGCAGTTCTTAAGAGGGAAGTCCAGGAAGATTTCCATGCCAATAATTGCGTAGAAATAATAGACCAATATTATACATATGGCCAGGCTGTGAAAAAAAATATATACATATTTCTATATTGAAAATAAAAATAAAGTAAAAAAAAAAGCATTTTTACCCCTTCCAAATTAATATTTCCGTGCACTATATTTCTAATAAATGAATGATTTGTTGTTAAGAAAAGGGATTACTATGAACTGATTTTGACATGAAATGTATTATGTTTCAACTGAACATGTAACAAACTAAACTAAAATTTCTCTTATTTCTTCTTCTCTTGTTTCTGGTAATATTAAAGAAGTCAGTGACTCACTGACATACACTGTAATGTCTTGCACAACAACAAACAAGATATCTCTCCACCTTTGTCTATAACCATCATTCAGATAATATGCTGCATCCCTATTAAAACTGAAGATTAATTAAGGTGTTTTTTTTTTATTCAAATGCATATTTACTTAGAACTATGTATCCAATTACATTAGAAAGTAATGCTGGATAAACCCTGGCTGCGTTCTCAGAATGGACTTTAGAAGGCTACCTCACCAGGCTCTTATATGGAGATGAGAAGGTAAAAGAAAATGAGGAAGACTGAAAAGAACCCTGCACAGAACCATCATCAAAGAGAGTGGAGCTATGGGTCTCAGAAACTAGCAACAACTAAAACAGGTCGATACTGACCGTCAGACATGGAGAACTATGACTTCTACCGTATGTGTCACATTCAGCCCCAAAGAATAATCAATCAATATTTACTTAGATTAAATGATAACTATCTCTTCAACTTTTATTCTCATCCAATATGCTTTTCCCATGCTATGTTATTCATATTTTCAAGCAAATTCTCCCTTGAAATGTTTGGGCATTGCATAATCAAATCAGTCACTTTTTGTGTCACATCACTAGCAAATTGGATTACTTGTGAAGATATGATGAGAGATGCAGCAAAGCTCAATGTTAGACAAGAAAAACAAAAAAAAAACTTGTAAATGTTCATTTATTATCTTTCTTTAAACTAAACATCAATTAATTATCTATGATGTAATTCAGTTGAGTGTATCTTTGTGTGTTTGTCTGTTCTATCTGTGCTCCTGAAGAATGCCATTTTCAAGCTATAACATTGTTTCCTTGTGGCATCATTTCTAATGTTTGGTGTTACCATAAATTTTGTTTATTTTCTTGTCTTACTTTTACCAACTATCTCTCCCTTGTTTTTCCTCCAAATTTCACCACTAAATGACAGTTCTTGTAATGGCTGCTGGCTCTTGTCTATATATATATACTTTACAGCTCCAGTTTATGTCTGCAACACTTTGTGAATTTTCAATTAAAAAAATTAATTAGTTTAACAAAGCTGCAACCTAAAGATGGATTTTATTAAACATGTCAGGTTGTGTTTCAACATCAGAAGTTGACAGCAATGGATCTCATGTCTTGTTGGTACACACTGACTAGTTTCTATTGGTCTATTTATTGATGCTACTATCCAATAATCTATCACACTGTTTCCCACTCAAATTCTAGTATGGTCTTCGATATGAGATCTGGTCCCTTTATGTATCCAAAATATTTCACTTCATAATATAGTTATTTCATGCAGAAGAAAAACCCAAAACACCATTTAATGAACTACAGAGAGGCAGAGTCTATTATAAAGAAAATGCAGAACGAACTGAAAGCAAAAGCTGAAAATAAATGACAAACAGGATTCTAAATACCTGCTGCCAAGACCATAATTTTCTGTTTAAGAAAAGACCACTGCAGACTCCCAAGCCATCTTTTTACAACTTAGGAATAACCCACACTGATAAATGCCACAGCAGAAGAGAGGTCTAGACCCCAAAACATCTTCATCAGTTGTGCAATCAGATGATTTAGTTAAAGATGATTTCTATAAACAGCTACAATGTCAGATGGATGCAAGATGAGCCAAGGATATTATAATCTTGATGGGAGACCCAAATGCTAAAGTAGGATCAGACAACAGAGGCTTCGAAGAGATTATGGGAAAACATGGACTTGATATAAATGAGAATGGAGAGATATTTGTGAATTTCTGTGTCCTTAATCAAGTGAGCCTAGGAGGAACGATATTCCAACATAAAAGAATACGCAAAGCTACATGGATGTCATCAGATCATAGAAAGGAAAATCAATTTGATCACATATGTATTAATAATAAATTTAAGTCATCCTTACAGGATGTAAAAGTATATAGAGGGGCAGATATAGCTTCTGATCATCATCTTCTGATAGCCAAACTTAAAATTAAACTAAAAAGGTATACTACAATGAATAAGAGTAGAAAGAAAATGCAGAATGAACTAAAAGCAAAAGCTGAAAAGACAAACAGGATTCTAAATACCTGCTGCCAAGACCATCATTCTGTGTTTAAGAAAAGACCACTGTAGACTCCCAAGCCTTCTTTTTACAACTTAAGAATAACCCACACTGATAAATGCCAGAGCAGAAGAGAGGTCTAGCCCCCAAAACATCTTCATCAGTTGTGCAACTATTCCAAACTTTTACATTAGCTCTTTCCATACAGAAGCTTTTTATTGATGCAACAGAAGATATTTCAGAGACAAATTTTTTTAAGTTTTAAGAATCAATCTACATATATATATATATCTAACATATAACAGATTATATATGAATTTTAGGTAATTGAACAAGGTATTAGATTTTACTAATACCAAGATGATACAAAATATGTAAAAAGAATATGATTTGATGAGGGTTCACACTAATGAAATTGAGAGTGGTGCACTATGTGGCGAAATATATGCGGCTGAAATTTGCATGGCGCACAGTGCAGCAAAACGTACCTAAAGGGTTAAACCTGTCCCAACAACACAGAAAACATACAATAAAAACTGTGGGATAGTATGAAGACTTGGAGAGGACTGCATACTGTCATCCTGGCAATAGTGGATAAGACAAAGCATTACCAAAAACTTTTCAAACGCAGAAAGAGATTTATTTATTTAATTCTTGTTTTTCTGATGATACAGGCTCTAGAAGATTTTGGCATCGAAGTGATCACAGACATATGCAATGACATATACCATACAGGATACATACCAAACGAAGTAAAATCATCAACTTTCATTGCATTGCCTAAAAAGAATGGTGCAATTGAATGCAGTGATTTCAGAACAATAAACCTAATGAGCCAGGTAACAAAAATTTTACTAAAGTTATACAGGGAAGGATTCAGAATAAAATCATTACTAAATTAGATGAGCAACAATTTGGATTCAGGAAAACAGTGGCACAAAAGAAGCCATATTTAGCATGAGAACATTATTGAAAAGTACATAGAAGTAAACAAACCAATATATGCCTGCTTCATAGACTACACCAAAGCTTTCGATAGAATACACCATAACCAACTTATAGACTGCCTAAAGGATATAAATCTAGATGACACAGACATACGACTAACATGTAATTTGTATTGGGAGCAAACAGCAATAATAAATATAACAAGGAGAACTCTACACCCATGGACATAAAAGAGGAGTAAGACAAGGATGCATCCTATCACCAAGCTTATTCAATCTATACACTGAGCAAATCTTTAAAAACATCTCAGAGATGCCAGGCCTAAACATTAATGGAAAGATAATCAAAACCTAAGATATGCTGTTAAATGGGGTGAAGCAGTAAAATGGTAGTTTTTCTTATTGTAGACAAAATTAATATTACCTTACGAGTTTTGAAAACAGCACAAAGAGGGTGCCTAAAACATCTCTATACCGCTTCTTAACTTTGAATAATCTGAAAAATGTAACAGATCACAAATTATAGGTTATGAGTACAACTACATTATGTTACTTTAATAACAAGTTGTCTCTGTGTAAAGAATACTGTTTTTAATTTTCACCTTCAAACTGCCATATAATTACTTGTTTAATGTGTTTAAGATATCAAATACTTGTCAATTCTTATTTTATTAGGAGATACATCACCATAATGTAGTAGCAGTAAACACTTGGTGATAGCTGGTACTGTGGTAAAACATATAATAATGCATGTAGATTACTGACAATAACAGGTGCTCTGCTAAGATACATAGTGAACCGGTTTTGGCACTGTGGAAGTTAAATTATTGAATTGTAAATTTCCTAGGTTCTTAGACATCATCATGTGCCATGTTGACAGACATAATTAGGTCTCGATATCCAGCTTTACATGTTGTCAGCATTTTCTTTAATTTGATGTTTTCCTTACTCTAAAGCTGACCCTTCCTTCCTATTTCCTAACTCTCAGAGTTGCTGAGACAACACTGACTATTGCAACCACTTTCCTCAATTCTTCTGTATTTTTAGCTGCTCACTGTGAGATGACAAGGTTTATTCATTCTTTTGATATTGTCTTTCCATCTTTTTCTTGTCTTCCACATTTCCTTCGTCCATTCACCAATCTCATACAAGATAATTCTAGTCAGGTTCAGCGACTCAGGATATAAGGCCATATAATCTAATTCTATTCTATTCTTGCCTTTTATAACCCTCCATTGGGGGACACAGATCATCAACAAGAGCTCTCCGATCCTATCTGTTCTTTGTTGTCTCCACTTCGTTCCTAACCAAAATTGTATATTTCTGATCTCAGTCTTAAGTTTTGTCTACATGTGTTCCCAGGTTGTCCCTTTTCTTCTTTCCTTACAGATTCCAGGTAAGAACTGGTCTGGTAATGTTTAATGTTGACTTTTGAAGTGTGTGTCCTATTCATCTCTACTGTAGTTTACTTATCATTTTTTAAAATTGTGGATTCATTCATATAATCCAAGCTTGTATTAAAAGTAGGGAGCCGCGATAGCTCAGTGGTTAGTGAACGGACTACAAAGGACAAGGGGTAGGGTTCGATCCCAACCGACGGCTTCCGGGTTCACCCAGCCTTAAATGGGTACCAGATTTTTTTTCTGGGAAAGTGAAGCGGCACGGGCATAATACCGACCACATTACCCCAAAAATCATGTGCTGAAGGTCTGTAAAATTTATGGTCACGAACACCATATTCCCTATACGCCACTTGGCGTGACGGGGGTACTTTACTACTTTACTTTTTTTTGTATTAAAAGTGGTTACAATAATTTAAAAAAAATTGTTTAAACGATACGTTACCTACCAACAGTTTTACTCATACATAACTTTATGTTATCTCTACTTCATGTATAAAGTTTGTTTAAAATCTACAAACATTTCAGCACTTCTTTGTCTTGACAATTTACAGACATGTAGATCAAAATATAAAGTATATCATGTACCATATACTGTCATAGTGGAGTGAAGTGTTAAACGTCACTGTAATAGACTCTTCAGTTTGGAATGCAGGAGCACTCTTCCTCACTGTTAATACCTTCCCCAACTCAGTGAGCCAGATACCCACTCTTTACTCATCTGAGTTTACTGAGACTTATTATGTTAGGCTGAACTCGTATGCAGGTCAAATTATAAACATAATATGAGAAATTACTGAAATTACTGTTATAATGAGGGCAGAACTCTACCTGAGAAGGCGAAAAGGTCGCAGCACCGTAATATAATAAAAAGAGTTGTCAAATAGTTCCCCAAACACACAATGACACTAACCACTGTCACCAAGAAGTCAAATCTGCAAGGAAAACAAATTTGATAATAGACAATTAATAAAATATTTGTAAACATTGTGGTAACAGAAACAACCAAAGGGAAAAAGAATTATTTCCATTTCTGAGGTTGAAATTCTATTAAAGAAAATAGATAAAAAAAAAATAGAATAGATATTATGGTTACAGCTTTATATTGATAACAGATTACATAAAGCTGTCTAAAAACTAACCTTCAGCTTAGACACAGATTATACACAAATATATCTATCTATCTATTGACCTTTCGAGCCGTAACCGGCCCATAGGGCGTAGACCAAGATACACCTTCTCCTATATGAATTTTTGTTCTAGCAGTTTTCTTTAAAGATATTTTATCAAATCTCGCCATCTGTCTCTGTTCTGTGCAAGCAGTTCTATCTCATTGAGGGAGCCGATTCCTGCTGCTCTTGCCTCTCCTCAATGTTCTTCTCAGTGTCTCCCTGGGTCTTCCTCTTTTCTTTTACCTGTTGTTTCCCATATGAGGGCTTGCTTTGCTATTCGATTATTATATCTTCTCATCACATGTCCAACGTATGACCATCGTCTTTTCTTTATTACTGAAGATATTAGTGGTTGATTGGCGATTTCTCTAATTTCCTCGTTTGTTTTGAATTCGTTCCATTCTATACCAAGTATTTTCCTTAGACATTTATTTTCGAATGCGTTCAACTTTGTTTCTATATCTCTTGTTGTTTTCCAGCTTTCACAACGCATACGTAAGGGTTGATAGTACATTTGATTTGAATAGCCTAAGTTTTGTGTTTGTGCTAATGAGTTTTGATTTCCACAACTTTTCAAGGCTTCTGAAAGACATTGCTGCTTTAGCCAGTCTGATTCTAATTTCTTTGCTCGTATCCCCTTCTCGATCAATGTGACTTCCAAGATAGATAAAGTGATCGATCTCTTTTACTGTTGTTTTCCATGTATATTTTGTCACTTGTTGGAATTAAACTTTTCATGACTTTAGTCTTTTCATGATTGACCTCAAGCCCAATTTTGCTGGCTATTGATGATAGTTCATTTGTGTTTTCCTGCATCGTTTTTATCTGATTGCTGATGAGAACTATGTCATCAGCAAAGTCCAGGTCCTCCAAATGGTCTCCTTGTATCCATTCGATGCCTTTATTACCAGTGCAGCATTTCTTCATTATGAAGTCCATAACAATTCCAAATAACAAGGGCGATAAAATACATCCTTGTTTAACCCCAGTTTCTATTGGGAAACATTCGCTCAGTCCTTCCTCTGTTCGAACTGCACATGTGTAACCATCATACATGTCTTTGATAATATTTATGATTTTTGATGGTAAGCCATATTGCTTCAGAATTTTCCACAAAGAATCTCTATGAATACTATCAAATGCTTTTTTGAAGTCGATGAAGTTAAGTACAAAAGGTTTTTGCTTTTCAATGTGTTCCTCCAATATAAGTCGTAGAGTGAAAATGTGGTCAAGACAGCTTCTCCCTTTTCTAAACCCAGCCTGTTCTTCACGCATTACTGTATCTATTGAATCCTTTATTCTATTTAGGATGATTTTACAGAATAATTTTGAGGCAACTGACAAAAGTGTCACGCCTCTCCAATTGTTACAGTCTCTAAGATTGCCCTTTTTTGGGATCTTAACAATGATTCCTTTTTTCCATTTATGAGGCGTCTTCTCTGTTTTCCAAATGATGTTGAACATTTTTTGGAGATGTATTAAATTATGGCTATCAATTGCCTTGAGGATCTCAGCTGTTAACTTATCCTCTCCAGCAGCCTTGTTATTGGTCATTAGCTTTAAGGTGGTTTCTATTTCACTCAAGGTGAAGTCATCTAATTTACATCTAATTCTGCTGCTGGTGTTTCAGCTTCAAAATCTATTAAACTGTGAGGTAGTGGACGGTTAGAATTTCTTTGAAGTGTTCCGCCCAACGGGCTTTTATGTCTGCGCTTGTTGTTAGCATTAATCCAGATTTGTCTAGAATTGGTGTTCCACTGGATGTATAGGTGTTTGTCAGCATCTTAGCCGAAAAAACTATCACTACTATCTACTGCTAATTTACACATTCTGTATCAGGTCTACGTTTCATTAACAACATCGTTTTACGATAGCGGCTTGTTAAACCTCTGATCAACGGTTCTATACCAAGCCGGAGAAAAATAATTCCTCCATTTTGGAAACAACCGGATACACAAATATAAACTAGAAAAAATTTATTATACACAAATATAAACTAGAAAAAATTTAATTATACACAAATATAAACTAGAAAAATTTAATTATACACAATATAAACTAGAAAAATTTAATTACACACAATATAAACTAGAAAAAATTTAATTACACACAAATATAAACTAGAAAAAATTTAATTACACACAAATATAAACTAGAAAAATTTAATTATACACAAATATAAACTAGAAAAAATTTAATTATACACAAATATAACTAGAAAAAATTTAATTACACACAAATATAAACTAGAAAAATTTAATTATACACAAATATAAACTAGAAAAAATTAATTACACACAAATATAAACTAGAAAAATTTAATTATACACAAATATAAACTAGAAAAAATTTAATTATACACAATATAAAACTAGAAAAAAATTTAATTACACACAAATATAAACTAGAAAAAATTTAATTATACACAAATTACACTAGAAAAAATTTAATTACACACAATATAAACTAGAAAAAATTTAATTATACACAAATATAAAATAGAAAAAATTTAATTACACACAAATATAAACTAGAAAAAATTTAATTATACACAAATATAAACTAGAAAAAAATTAATTATACACAAATATAACTAGAAAAAATTTAATTATCAAACAATTATTAAATAATAACAATAAATAACTTATATGATGTTTCCATCAGAAGAAATCGATCTTCCAGTAGAAGAGATCGATCACTTCATCTATCTTGGAAGTCACATTGATCGAGAAGGGGATACGAGCAAAGAAATTAGAATCAGACTGGCTAAAGCAGCAATGTCTTTCAGAAGCCTTGAAAAGTTGTGGAAATCAAAACTCATTAGCACAAACACAAAACTTAGGCTATTCAAATCAAATGTACTATCAACCCTTACGTATGCGTGTGAAAGCTGGAAAACAACAAGAGATATAGAAACAAAGTTGAACGCATTCGAAAATAAATGTCTAAGGAAAATACTTGGTATAGATGGAACGAATTCAAACAAACGAGGAAATTAGAGAAATCGCCAATCAACCACTAATATCTTCAGTAATAAAGAAAAGACGATGGTCATACGTTGGACATGTGATGAGAAGAGATAATAATCGAATAGCAAAGCAAGCCCTCATATGGGAAACAACAGGTAAAAGAAAAAGAGGAAGACCCAGGGAGACACTGAGAAGAACATTGATGAGAGAGGCAAGAGCAGCAGGAATCGGCTCCCTCAATGAGATAGAACTGCTTGCACAGAACAGAGACAGATGGCGAGATTTGATAAAATATCTTTAAAAGAAAACTGCTAGAACAAAAATTCATATAGGAGAAGGTGTATCTTGGTCTACGCCCTATGGGCCGGTTACGGCTCGAAAGGTCAATAGATGATGTTTCCAGCACGATGCCAACAAGGAGTGAATGAGTGTTATTTCAAGAGTTTAAAATAAAAATCCGTTTACTACACACTGACTGCACTGGACTTAAGAGTCTACATTCCTAGTTCCTAGGTTTCTAAATGTTTAATAATTAATTTACTTGATTACTATTATTATTTTTTTTTAAAAAAAAGGGATTTAAACAATTTTAGCACTAATTTAAAGTTAAACATAACACAAATCTGTGAAATTTAAAAGAAATCTGATAAATCACAATCTGGTGATGTCAAGTCCAGTCACCAAGTCAGAACTACTTGCAGAAACTATTAATTATTTTTACAAAATAAGTAATTAACCCTAGATTGCGATTCCGTAGTAAAAATTACCTCATCAAAACACAAATTCTTCAAAATTTGATAGTTTGCGGTGTTCAAACATTACCCCACCTCCATGTACCTTCCTAATTACTACTTCTGGTGATCCCTGAGTGTTTAATTTGTTTCTATTGATATATGGATGCGAATCATGGACAATAGGACAACAGACAAGAATATCACTGGAGTCTGTAGAAATGTGGTTTTACAGAAGAATGTTGAGAGTACCATGGACAGCTAAGAAGAGTAATGAAGATGTTCTGAGAGAGGTCAAAGAAAAAAGAGAGCTAATTTCCAATATTAGGAAGAACAATCATCATTTTTTGGCCATGTAATGAGAAGAGAACAACTGGAATATATTGTAACAAGTGGAAAAATTGAGGGACGAAGAGATAGAGGGAAACAAAGAGAAAAAATAACAGACAGCTTAAGATATGGCTTGGCAGAAGGTCAACAACAGAAATGATAAATAGCTGCCAAGATCAAAAGTTGTGGAGAGACATGATCACCTACACCAGCAGGCCCAGTACTTGATGATGATTATTGATATAGGATTTTTTTTCCATTTTGTGAAATATGATCCTATAATATGAAAAAAATTTGTCAAACTTAAACGAATTGGTAGTTTTCCATTTTTTTCCCCTATGATCAGGGAAATTTCCTTGGTCGTTGGCGATATCAAACAACTCTTTGCGACTCAGGAAACTCAGCGAGTAACACTCTGAGGTATCCGAACATACTGAGAAATTTACAGCGTCCGTCTGAATCGACAAAATAACATATCAGCTCCAAGCGGTCAATTTCTGGTCATAAATCAACCTGAGACAGGAAACCCGAGTTTACCGGTGTATATAATTGGTAAACATACAGTTGTGTGTCAGAAGTTCAAAGAAAATATACTATTTTTAGTGCTGCTACAGTTACAATTAAGTGGTAGTATTTTGTACTACATAATGTAACGAAGCGCACCACATGTAGGTATCGTAATTAAGGGTTAAATAAATTTTTTTAAAAATATTGAACAATACTTTAGTAAAAAAATATATTTATTATTAGTAATGATTTTTATTATTAAAAATTGACACTTAAAATTGACATGTACATTTTGTTGTAACAGATTCCTTTCTTCTTAATCACTTTGCTACTGTAGTTTTAGCTTAAGGAGTTGTTAAATATAAAATTATTACAATTTTGGATAATTCAAGGGAGGTTTAAATAAACTTAAAATTTGCTAAGTTAATGAAAATAAATGACAGTAACTGCATTCTGTAACACCATAATTCTGGACAGTAGACTAACAGTATAATTCTGAACAGCAAACTAGCACCATAATTTGGACAGCATACTACACATTTAAACACTTGCTCTTTAAAACCTCTACCTTAGTTTTATGCAGTTAGATACAGAATTACCACCTGCAAAGTCTGACCAGAATATTTGTCTACCCTGCCACTCCCAGAACATTTACACCATTTATGACTATATATATTTTATATTACAATCCACCTAATTCACAACATTTAATCTCTGTTATTAACATTGAACACATACATTTGTTTATACAGAAATAAAAATTCATAATTTCCATGAGTAAAAGAGAATGTTTAGAGGACCTCGACCTTGCTGATAACATAGTCCTCATCAGCAGTCAGATAAAAACGATGCAGGAAAACACAAATGAACTATCATCAACAGCCAGCAAAACAGGGCTTGAGATCTATCATGAAAAGACTAAAGTCACGAAAAGCTTAATTCCAATAGATGTCAGAATATACATGGAAAACAAACCAGTGGAAGAGATCAATCACTTTATCTTGGAAATCACATTGATCGGGAAGGGGATACAAGGAAAGAAATTAGAATCAGAATAGCTAAAGCAGCAATGTCTTTCAGAAACCTTGAAAAGTTGTGGAAATCAAAACTCATCAGCACAAACACAAAACTTGGACTATTCAAATCAAACGTACTATAATGTGAGAGCTGGAAAACAACAAGAGACATAGAAACAAAGTTGAACGCATTCAAAAATAAATGTCTAGGAAAATACTTGTTATAGCGTGGAACGAATTAAAAACAAACAAGGAAATTATAAAAATCGCCAATCAACCACTAATATCTTCAGTAATCAAGAAAGACAATGGTCATATGTTGGACATGTGATGAGGAGAGATAATAACCGAATAACAAAGCAAGCTCTCATGTGGAAAACAACAGGTAAGAAGAAAAGAGGCCGACACAGAGAGAGACACTGAGAAGAACATTGATGAGAGAGGCAAGAGCAGCAGGAATAGGCTACCTGAATGAGATAGAGTTGCTTGCACAGAACAGAGACAAATGGTGAGATTTGATAAAGATATTTACAAGGATTGAAAACTGCTAGAATGAGAATTTAGATAAGAGAAAGAGTATCTGGGTCTATGTCCTATTGGCCGGCTACAGCTCGAAAAGGTCAATAGATAGATAGAAAAGTGAAAGTCATAATTTTTTTACCATTTCATTTTTTATACGAGGGCTGATCAAAAAGTATCGGAACTTTTGCAATAAAAAAAAAACTACACAACTTACAGTTTTGAAATTTAATCTCCTTCGAAATAGTCCCCTTCTGAGGCCACACATTTAATCCAACGTTGTTTCCATTGTCGGAAGCATTCCTGGAACTCATCTTCTGAGATGGTGTGAAGCTGCCTCGTCGCATTTTCTTTTATCTCCTCCACATCTTGAAATCTTCTTCCTTTCAAGTGGGATTTGAGTTTGGGAAATAGGAAAAAGTCACAGGGAGCTAGATCTGGAGAATAAGGTGGCTGTCTGACCTGGGGAATGTTGTGTTTGGCCAAAAACTGCTGTACAAGCTGCGCTGAATGGGCGGGTGCGTTGTCGTGGTGGAGCTGCCATTGACCGGACGCATGCAAATCTGGTCTTCTTCGACGAATAGCATCTCTCAAACGCCTCAGAACTTCAATGTAATACTCCTTGTTTACTGTCTGACCAGAAGGGGCATACTCGTGATGAACAATGCCCTTGTAATCGAAGAAAACGATCAAAAGGGTCTTCACATTGCTGCGACTCATCCTAGCTTTTTTCGGTCTCGGGGAGTTTGCGGTCTTCCACTGCGAAGACTGAACCTTTGTTTCTGGATCATAACCATAGACCCACGATTCATACACTCTTCCCCATATACTTTGTATAACTTTTCATAAGTTTCTGTGAAAGTATCACCAAGCTTTTGGCAAAAATTAATGCAAATTCTCTGCGCAATTTTTTCCGTCATTTTCCGCCATTGAAAATCCGACGACCACGTGGTACATGGCTAACGTCACGGCGCTGCCGTGATTAATCCACACGTGCTACAACGACACAACTTGCACAGAGTGTTACACATATATCAAGGTCAATATGTGTACAGTTTGAATACAATCTGTTCGCTGGTTCCGAACCTATTAAGAAAGTACCGATACTTTTTGATCAGCCCTCGTATATTCGTATTTGGAGTTGGTCTTTGTTTTTATGCTCACCCCATGGGTGACCATAAGTGATTTAATAATATTTTACGATCTGCCTAATTTACGGCACTAAATCTCTCATATTAACAGTGAACACCTATATTTGTTTATACAGTAACATAAATTTTATAAATTCTGTGAGTAAAAGTGAAAGTAATAATTTTTTTGACGGTTTCAAATTTGTGAAATTTGTCTTTGAAGTTGAACTATATTTTTGTGCTGATGGAGTCGGTAAAAGTGATAATCATAAACACTGGGCTATTAAGACAGCAATTGTTCTTTTAGCAAATTTGCGTGATGAAGTGAAACAACAGACACTGAAATATCAGTGGCATTACATAAACAATAAATGTTTTTATAGCAGAAAGGTGGGAAAAGATAATTAAAAACTGCGTAAACATTAATTCTGAAAATAAGTTAGAAACATCAGATTTCTTGTCAGGGGAAAGGAGTCATTTTAGAGTCTCATTTGCATCATCGTGACATAGGTCATTTCAATTAAAGAACATGTTCCAAACAGGTGTGACTAACACCATAATTCTGAACAACAAACTAACACCATAATTCTGAACAATAGACTAACACCATAATTCTGAACAACAAACTAACACCATAATTCTGAACAACAAACTAACACTATAATTCTGAACAACAGACTAACACCATAATTCTGAACAACAAACTAACACTATAATTCTGAACAATAGACTAACACCATAATTTTTGAACAACAAACTAACACAATAAATTCTGAACAACAAACACCATAATTCTGAACAACAAACTAACACCATAATTCTGAACAACAAACACATAATTCTGAACAACAAACTAAAACCATAAATTCTGAACAACAAACTAACACCATAATTCTGAACAACAAACTAACACCATAATTCTGAACAACAAACACCATAAATTCTGAACAACAAACACCATAATCCTGAACAACAAACACCATAATTCTGAACAACAAACTAACACTATAATTCTGAACAACAAACTAACACTATAATTCTGAACAACAAACTAACACCATAATTCTGAACAACAAACTAACACTATAATTCTGAACAACAAACTAACACTATAATTCTGAACAATAGACTAACACCATAATTTTGAACAACAAACTAACACCATAATTCTGAACAACAAACTAACACCATAATTCTGAACAACAAACTAACACTATAATTCTGAACAACAAACTAACACTATAATTCTGAACAGCAAATTAACACCATAATTCTGAACAACAAACACCATAATTCTGAACAACAAACTAACACTATAATTCTGAACAGCAAATTAACACCATAATTCTGAACAACAAACTAACACTATAATTCTGAACAACAAACTAACACCATAATTCTGAACAACAAACTAACACCATAATTCTGAACAACAAACTAACACCATAATTCTGAACAACAAACTAACACCATAATTCTGAACAACAAACTAACACCATAAATTCTGAACAACAAACACCATAATTCTGAACAACAAGCTAACACCATAATTTTGAACAACATACTAAAACCATAAATTCTGAACAACAAACTAACACCACAATTCTGAACAATAGACTAACACCATAATTCTGAACAATAGACTAACACCATAATTCTGAGCAACAAACTAACACCATAATTCTGAACATCAAACTAACACCATAATTCTGAACAATAGACTAACACCATAATTCTGAACAACAAACTAACACCATAATTCTGAACAACAAACACCATAAATTCTGAACAACAAACCCATAATCATGAACAACAAACACCATAATTCTGAACAATAGACTAACACTATAATCCAGAACAACAAACTAACACTATAATTCTGAACAACAAACTAACACCATAATTCTGAACAACAAACTAACACTATAATTCTGAACAGCAAGTTACCATAATTCTGAACAACAAACTAACACTATAATTCTGAACAACAAACTAACACCATAATTCTGAACAACAAACACCATAATTCCGAACACAAACTAACACCATAATTCTGAACAACAAACTAACACCATAATTCTGAACAACAAACTAACACCATAAATTCTGAACAACAACACCATAATTCTGAACAACAAACTAACACCATAATTCTGAACAACAAACACTATAATTCTGAACAACAAACTAACACCACAATTCTGAACAATAGACTAACACCATAATTCTGAACAATAGACTAACACCATAATTCTGACAACAAACTAACACCATAATTCTGAACAACAAACTAACACTATAATTCTGAACAATAGACTAACACCATAATTCTGAATAACAAACTAACACTATAATTCTGAACAATAGACTA
This sequence comes from Megaustenia siamemsis, assembly GCA_032433765.1. Classification (NCBI taxonomy): domain Eukaryota; kingdom Metazoa; phylum Mollusca; class Gastropoda; order Stylommatophora; family Ariophantidae; genus Megaustenia; species Megaustenia siamemsis. Next base: position 47,475,910 of record JAVIAB010000008.1, read on the forward strand.
ACACCATAATTTTGAACAACAAACTAACACCATAATTCTGAACAACAAACTAACACCATAATTCTGAACAACAAACTAACACTATAATTCTGAACAACAAACTAACACTATAATTCTGAACAGCAAATTAACACCATAATTCTGAACAACAAACACCATAATTCTGAACAACAAACTAACACTATAATTCTGAACAGCAAATTAACACCATAATTCTGAACAACAAACTAACACTATAATTCTGAACAACAAACTAACACCATAATTCTGAACAACAAACTAACACCATAATTCTGAACAACAAACTAACACCATAATTCTGAACAACAAACTAACACCATAATTCTGAACAACAAACTAACACCATAAATTCTGAACAACACCATAATTCTGAACAACAAACTAACACTATAATTCTGAACAACAAACACTATAATTCTGAACAACAAACTAACACCACAATTCTGAACAATAGACTAACACCATAATTCTGAACAACAAACTAACACCATAATTCTGAACAACAAACTAACACTATAATTCTGAATAATAGACTAACACCATAATTCTGAATAACAAACTAACACTATAATTCTGAACAATAGACTAACACCATAATTTTGAACAACAAACTAACACCATAATTCTGAACAACAAACTAACACCATAAATTCTGAACAACAAACACCATAATTCTGAACAACAAGCTAACACCATAATTTTGAACAACATACTAAAACCATAAATTCTGAACAACAAACTAACACCACAATTCTGAACAATAGACTAACACCATAATTCTGAACAATAGACTAACACCATAATTCTGAGCAACAAACTAACACCATAATTCTGAACATCAAACTAACACCATAATTCTGAACAATAGACTAACACCATAATTCTGAACAACAAACTAACACCATAATTCTGAACAACAAACACCATAAATTCTGAACAACAAACACCATAATCATGAACAACAAACACCATAATTCTGAACAATAGACTAACACTATAATCCAGAACAACAAACTAACACTATAATTCTGAACAACAAACTAACACCATAATTCTGAACAACAAACTAACACTATAATTCTGAACAGCAAGTTACCATAATTCTGAACAACAAACTAACACTATAATTCTGAACAACAAACTAACACCATAATTCTGAACAACAAACACCATAATTCTGAACAACAAACTAACACTATAATTCTGAACAGCAAATTAACACCATAATTCTGAACAACAAACTAACACCATAATTCTGAACAACAAACTAACACCATAAATCTGAACAACAAACTAACACCATAATTCTGAACAACAAACTAACACTATAATTCTGAACAGCAAATTAACACCATAATTCTGAACAGCAAATTAACACCATAATTCTGAACAACAAACTAACACTATAATTCTGAACAACAAACTAACACCATAATTCTGAACATCAAACTAACACCATAATTCTGAACAACAAACTAACACTATTATTCTGACCAGCAAATTAACACAATAATTCTGAACAACAAACTAACACCATAATTCTGAACAACAAACTAACACCATAATTCTGAACAACAAACTAACACTATAATTCTGAACAGCAAATTAACACCATAATTCTGAACAGCAAATTAACACCATAATTCTGAACAACAAACTAACACTATAATTCTGAACAACAAACTAACACTATAATTCTGAACAGCAAATTAACACCATAATTCTGAACAACAAACTAACACTATAATTCTGAACAACAAACTAACACCATAATTCTGAACATCAAACTAACACCATAATTCTGAACAACAAACTAACACTATAATTCTGAACAGCAAATTAACACCATAATTCTGAACAGCAAATTAACACCATAATTCTGAACAACAAACTAACACTATAATTCTGAACAACAAACTAACACCATAATTCTGAACAGCAAATTAACACCATAATTCGGAACAACAAACTAACACTATAATTCTGAACAACAAACTAACACCATAATTCTGAACAACAAACTAACACCATAATTCTGAACAACAAACTAACACCATAATTCTGAACAACAAACTAACACCATAATTCTGAACAACAAACTAACACCATAATTCTGAACAACAAACTAACACCATAAATTCTGAACAACAACACCATAATTCTGACAACAAACTAACACCATAATTCTGAACAACAAACACTATAATTCTGAACAACAAACTAACACCACAATTCTGAACAATAGACTAACACCATAATTCTGAACAATAGACTAACACCATAATTCTGAACAACAAACTAACACCATAATTCTGAACAACAAACTAACACTATAATTCTGAACAATAGACTAACACCATAATTCTGAATAACAAACTAACACTATAATTCTGAACAATAGACTAACACCATAATTTTGAACAACAAACTAACACCATAATTCTGAACAACAAACTAACACCATAATTCTGAACAACAAACTAACACTATAATTCTGAACAACAAACTAACACTATAATTCTGAACAGCAAATTAACACCATAATTCTGAACAACAAACACCATAATTCTGAACAACAAACTAACACTATAATTCTGAACAGCAATTAACACCATAATTCTGAACAACAAACTAACACTATAATTCTGAACAACAAACTAACACCATAATTCTGAACAACAAACTAACACCATAATTCTGAACAACAAACTAACACCATAATTCTGAACAACAAACTAACACCATAATTCTGAACAACAAACTAACACCATAAATTCTGAACAACACCATAATTCTGAACAACAAACTAACACTATAATTCTGAACAACAAACACTATAATTCTGAACAACAAACTAACACCACAATTCTGAACAATAGACTAACACCATAATTCTGAACAATAGACTAACACCATAATTCCGAACAACAAACTAACACCATAATTCTGAACAACAAACTAACACTATAATTCTGAATAATAGACTAACACCATAATTCTGAATAACAAACTAACACTATAATTCTGAACAATAGACTAACACCATAATTTTGAACAACAAACTAACACCATAATTCTGAACAACAAACTAACACCATAAATTCTGAACAACAAACACCATAATTCTGAACAACAAGCTAACACCATAATTTTGAACAACATACTAAAACCATAAATTCTGAACAACAAACTAACACCACAATTCTGAACAATAGACTAACACCATAATTCTGAACAATAGACTAACACCATAATTCTGAGCAACAAACTAACACCATAATTCTGAACATCAAACTAACACCATAATTCTGAACAATAGACTAACACCATAATTCTGAACAACAAACTAACACCATAATTCTGAACAACAAACACCATAAATTCTGAACAACAAACACCATAATCATGAACAACAAACACCAAAATTCTGAACAATAGACTAACACTATAATCCAGAACAACAAACTAACACTATAATTCTGAACAACAAACTAACACCATAATTCTGAACAACAAACTAACACCATAATTCTGAACAACAAACTAACACTATAATTCTGAACAGCAAGTTACCATAATTCTGAACAACAAACTAACACTATAATTCTGAACAACAAACTAACACCATAATTCTGAACAACAAACACCATAATTCTGAACAACAAACTAACACTATAATTCTGAACAGCAAATTAACACCATAATTCTGAACAACAAACTAACACCATAATTCTGAACAACAAACTAACACCATAATTCTGAACAACAAACTAACACCATAATTCTGAACAACAAACTAACACTATAATTCTGAACAGCAAATTAACACCATAATTCTGAACAGCAAATTAACACCATAATTCTGAACAACAAACTAACACTATAATTCTGAACAACAAACTAACACCATAATTCTGAACATCAAACTAACACCATAATTCTGAACAACAAACTAACACTATTATTCTGAACAGCAAATTAACACAATAATTCTGAACAACAAACTAACACCATAATTCTGAACAACAAACTAACACCATAATTCTGAACAACAAACTAACACTATAATTCTGAACAATAGACTAACACCATAATTCTGAACAACAAACTAACACCATAATTCTGAACAACAAACTAACACTATAATTCTGAATAATAGACTAACACCATAATTCTGAATAACAAACTAACACTATAATTCTGAACAATAGACTAACACCATAATTTTGAACAACAAACTAACACCATAATTCTGAACAACAAACTAACACCATAAATTCTGAACAACAAACACCATAATTCTGAACAACAAGCTAACACCATAATTTTGAACAACATACTAAAACCATCAATTCTGAACAACAAACTAACACCACAATTCTGAACAATAGACTAACACCATAATTCTGAACAATAGACTAACACCATAATTCTGAGCAACAAACTAACACCATAATTCTGAACATCAAACTAACACCATAATTCTGAACAATAGACTAACACCATAATTCTGAACAACAAACTAACACCATAATTCTGAACAACAAACACCATAAATTCTGAACAACAAACAGCATAATCATGAACAACAAACACCATAATTCTGAACAAGACTAACACTATAATCCAGAACAACAAACTAACACTATAATTCTGAACAGCAAATTAACACCATAATTCTGAACAACAAACTAACACCATAATTCTGAACAACAAACTAACACCATAATTTTGAACAACATACTAAAACCATAAATTCTGAACAACAAACTAACACCATAATTCTGAACAACAAACTAACACCATAATTCTGAACAACAAACACCATAAATTCTGAACAACAAACACCATAATCATGAACAACAAACACCATAATTCTGAACAATAGACTAACACTATAATCCAGAACAACAAACTAACACTATAATTCTGAACAACAAACTAACACCATAATTCTGAACAACAAACTAACACCATAATTCTGAACAACAAACTAACACTATAATTCTGAACAATAGACTAACACCATAATTCTGAACAACAAACTAACACCATAATTCTGAACAACAAACTAACACTATAATTCTGAATAATAGACTAACACCATAATTCTGAATAACAAACTAACACTATAATTCTGAACAATAGACTAACACCATAATTTTGAACAACAAACTAACACCATAATTCTGAACAACAAACTAACACCATAAATTCTGAACAACAAACACCATATTCTGAACAACAAGCTAACACCATAATTTTGAACAACATACTAAAACCATAAATTCTGAACAACAAACTAACACCACAATTCTGAACAATAGACTAACACCATAATTCTGAACAATAGACTAACACCATAATTCTGAGCAACAAACTAACACCATAATTCTGAACATCAAACTAACACCATAATTCTGAACAATAGACTAACACCATAATTCTGAACAACAAACTAACACCATAATTCTGAACAACAAACACCATAAATTCTGAACAACAAACACCATAATCATGAACAACAAACACCATAATTCTGAACAATAGACTAACACTATAATCCAGAACAACAAACTAACACTATAATTCTGAACAACAAACTAACACCATAATTCTGAACAACAAACTAACACCATAATTCTGAACAACAAACTAACACTATAATTCTGAACAGCAAGTTACCATAATTCTGAACAACAAACTAACACTATAATTCTGAACAACAAACTAACACCATAATTCTGAACAACAAACACCATAATTCTGAACAACAAACTAACACTATAATTCTGAACAGCAAATTAACACCATAATTCTGAACAACAAACTAACACCATAATTCTGAACAACAACTAACACCATAATTCTGAACAGCAAATTAACACCATAATTCTGAACAACAACTAACACTATAATTCTGAACAACAAACTAACACCATAATTCTGAACAGCAAATTAACACCATAATTCGGAACAACAAACTAACACTATAATTCTGAACAACAAACTAACACCATAATTCTGAACAACAAACTAACACCATAATTCTGAACAACAAACTAACACCATAATTCTGAACAACAAACTAACACCATAATTCTGAACAACAAACTAACACCATAATTCTGAACAACAAACTAACACCATAAATTCTGAACAACAACACCATAATTCTGAACAACAAACTAACACCATAATTCTGAACAACAAACACTATAATTCTGAACAACAAACTAACACCACAATTCTGAACAATAGACTAACACCATAATTCTGAACAATAGACTAACACCATAATTCTGAACAACAAACTAACACCATAATTCTGAACAACAAACTAACACTATAATTCTGAACAATAGACTAACACCATAATTCTGAATAACAAACTAACACTATAATTCTGAACAATAGACTAACACCATAATTTTGAACAACAAACTAACACCATAATTCTGAACAACAAACTAACACCATAATTCTGAACAACAAACTAACACTATAATTCTGAACAACAAACTAACACTATAATTCTGAACAGCAAATTAACACCATAATTCTGAACAACAAACACCATAATTCTGAACAACAAACTAACACTATAATTCTGAACAGCAAATTAACACCATAATTCTGAACAACAAACTAACACTATAATTCTGAACAACAAACTAACACCATAATTCTGAACAACAAACTAACACCATAATTCTGAACAACAAACTAACACCATAATTCTGAACAACAAACTAACACCATAATTCTGAACAACAAACTAACACCATAAATTCTGAACAACACCATAATTCTGAACAACAAACTAACACTATAATTCTGAACAACAAACACTATAATTCTGAACAACAAACTAACACCACAATTCTGAACAATAGACTAACACCATAATTCTGAACAACAAACTAACACTATAATTCTGAATAATAGACTAACACCATAATTCTGAATAACAAACTAACACCATAATTCTGAACAACAAACTAACACCATAAATTCTGAACAACAAACACCATAATTCTGAACAACAAGCTAACACCATAATTTTGAACAACATACTAAAACCATCAATTCTGAACAACAAACTAACACCACAATTCTGAACAATAGACTAACACCATAATTCTGAACAATAGACTAACACTATAATTCTGAGCAACAAACTAACACCATAATTCTGAACATCAAACTAACACCATAATTCTGAACAATAGACTAACACCATAATTCTGAACAACAAACTAACACCATAATTCTGAACAACAAACACCATAAATTCTGAACAACAAACAGCATAATCATGAACAACAAACACCATAATTCTGAACAATAGACTAACACTATAATCCAGAACAACAAACTAACACTATAATTCTGAACAGCAAATTAACACCATAATTCTGAACAACAAACTAACACCATAATTCTGAACAACAAACTAACACATAATTTTGAACAACATACTAAAACCATAATTCTGAACAACAAACTAACACCATAATTCTGAACAACAAACTAACACCATAATTCTGAACAACAAACACCATAAATTCTGAACAACAAACACCATAATCATGAACAACAAACACCATAATTCTGAACAATAGACTAACACTATAATCCAGAACAACAAACTAACACTATAATTCTGAACAACAAACTAACACCATAATTCTGAACAACAAACTAACACCATAATTCTGAACAACAAACTAACACTATAATTCTGAACAATAGACTAACACCATAATTCTGAACAACAAACTAACACCATAATTCTGAACAACAAACTAACACTATAATTCTGAATAATAGACTAACACCATAATTCTGAATAACAAACTAACACTATAATTCTGAACAATAGACTAACACCATAATTTTGAACAACAAACTAACACCATAATTCTGAACAACAAACTAACACCATAAATTCTGAACAACAAACACCATAATTCTGAACAACAAGCTAACACCATAATTTTGAACAACATACTAAAACCATAAATTCTGAACAACAAACTAACACCACAATTCTGAACAATAGACTAACACCATAATTCTGAACAATAGACTAACACCATAATTCTGAGCAACAAACTAACACCATAATTCTGAACATCAAACTAACACCATAATTCTGAACAATAGACTAACACCATAATTCTGAACAACAAACTAACACCATAATTCTGAACAACAAACACCATAAATTCTGAACAACAAACACCATAATCATGAACAACAAACACCATAATTCTGAACAATAGACTAACACTATAATCCAGAACAACAAACTAACACTATAATTCTGAACAACAAACTAACACCATAATTCTGAACAACAAACTAACACCATAATTCTGAACAACAAACTAACACTATAATTCTGAACAGCAAGTTACCATAATTCTGAACAACAAACTAACACTATAATTCTGAACAACAAACTAACACCATAATTCTGAACAACAAACACCATAATTCTGAACAACAAACTAACACTATAATTCTGAACAGCAAATTAACACCATAATTCTGAACAACAAACTAACACCATAATTCTGAACAACAAACTAACACCATAATTCTGAACAGCAAATTAACACCATAATTCTGAACAACAAACTAACACTATAATTCTGAACAACAACTAACACCATAATTCTGAACAGCAAATTAACACCATAATTCGGAACAACAAACTAACACTATAATTCTGAACAACAAACTAACACCATAATTCTGAACAACAAACTAACACCATAATTCTGAACAACAAACTAACACTATAATTCTGAACAATAGACTAACACCATAATTCTGAACAACAAACTAACACCATAATTCTGAACAACAAACTAACACTATAATTCTGAATAATAGACTAACACCATAATTCTGAATAACAAACTAACACTATAATTCTGAACAATAGACTAACACCATAATTTTGAACAACAAACTAACACCATAATTCTGAACAACAAACTAACACCATAAATTCTGAACAACAAACACCATAATTCTGAACAACAAGCTAACACCATAATTTTGAACAACATACTAAAACCATAAATTCTGAACAACAAACTAACACCACAATTCTGAACAATAGACTAACACCATAATTCTGAACAATAGACTAACACCATAATTCTGAGCAACAAACTAACACCATAATTCTGAACATCAAACTAACACCATAATTCTGAACAATAGACTAACACCATAATTCTGAACAACAAACTAACACCATAATTCTGAACAACAAACACCATAAATTCTGAACAACAAACACCATAATCATGAACAACAAACACCATAATTCTGAACAATAGACTAACACTATAATCCAGAACAACAAACTAACACTATAATTCTGAACAACAAACTAACACCATAATTCTGAACAACAACTAACACCATAATTCTGAACAACAAACTAACACTATAATTCTGAACAGCAAGTTACCATAATTCTGAACAACAAACTAACACTATAATTCTGAACAACAAACTAACACCATAATTCTGAACAACAACACCATAATTCTGAACAACAAACTAACACCATAATTCTGAACAACAAACTAACACCATAATTCTGAACAACAAACTAACACTATAATTCTGAACAATAGACTAACACCATAATTCTGAACAACAAACTAACACCATAATTCTGAACAACAAACTAACACTATAATTCTGAATAATAGACTAACACCATAATTCTGAATAACAAACTAACACTATAATTCTGAACAATAGACTAACACCATAATTTTGAACAACAAACTAACACCATAATTCTGAACAACAAACTAACACCATAAATTCTGAACAACAAACACCATAATTCTGAACAACAAGCTAACACCATAATTTTGAACAACATACTAAAACCATCAATTCTGAACAACAAACTAACACCACAATTCTGAACAATAGACTAACACCATAATTCTGAACAATAGACTAACACCATAATTCTGAGCAACAAACTAACACCATAATTCTGAACATCAAACTAACACCATAATTCTGAACAATAGACTAACACCATAATTCTGAACAACAAACTAACACCATAATTCTGAACAACAAACACCATAAATTCTGAACAACAAACAGCATAATCATGAACAACAAACACCATAATTCTGAACAATAGACTAACACTATAATCCAGAACAACAAACTAACACTATAATTCTGAACAGCAAATTAACACCATAATTCTGAACAACAAACTAACACCATAATTCTGAACAACAAACTAACACCATAATTTTGAACAACATACTAAAACCATAAATTCTGAACAACAAACTAACACCATAATTCTGAACAACAAACTAACACCATAATTCTGAACAACAAACACCATAAATTCTGAACAACAAACACCATAATCATGAACAACAAACACCATAATTCTGAACAATAGACTAACACTATAATCCAGAACAACAAACTAACACTATAATTCTGAACAACAAACTAACACCATAATTCTGAACAACAAACTAACACCATAATTCTGAACAACAAACTAACACTATAATTCTGAACAATAGACTAACACCATAATTCTGAACAACAAACTAACACCATAATTCTGAACAACAAACTAACACTATAATTCTGAATAATAGACTAACACCATAATTCTGAATAACAAACTAACACTATAATTCTGAACAATAGACTAACACCATAATTTTGAACAACAAACTAACACCATAATTCTGAACAACAAACTAACACCATAAATTCTGAACAACAAACACCATAATTCTGAACAACAAGCTAACACCATAATTTTGAACAACATACTAAAACCATAAATTCTGAACAACAAACTAACACCACAATTCTGAACAATAGACTAACACCATAATTCTGAACAATAGACTAACACCATAATTCTGAGCAACAAACTAACACCATAATTCTGAACATCAAACTAACACCATAATTCTGAACAATAGACTAACACCATAATTCTGAACAACAAACTAACACCATAATTCTGAACAACAAACACCATAATTCTGAACAACAAACACCATAATCATGAACAACAAACACCATAATTCTGAACAATAGACTAACACTATAATCCAGAACAACAAACTAACACTATAATTCTGAACAACAAACTAACACCATAATTCTGAACAACAAACTAACACCATAATTCTGAACAACAAACTAACACTATAATTCTGAACAGCAAGTTACCATAATTCTGAACAACAAACTAACACTTTAATTCTGAACAACAAACTAACACCATAATTCTGAACAACAAACACCATAATTCTGAACAACAAACTAACACTATAATTCTGAACAGCAAATTAACACCATAATTCTGAACAACAAACTAACACCATAATTCTGAACAACAAACTAACACCATAATTCTGAACAGCAAATTAACACCATAATTCTGAACAACAAACTAACACTATAATTCTGAACAACAAACTAACACCATAATTCTGAACAGCAAATTAACACCATAATTCGGAACAACAAACTAACACTATAATTCTGAACAACAAACTAACACCATAATTCTGAACAACAAACTAACACCATAATTCTGAACAACAAACTAACACCATAATTCTGAACAACAAACTACACCATAATTCTGAACAACAAACTAACACCATAATTCTGAACAACAAACTAACACCATAAATTCTGAACAACAACACCATAATTCTGAACAACAAACTAACACCATAATTCTGAACAACAAACACTATAATTCTGAACAACAAACTAACACCACAATTCTGAACAATAGACTAACACCATAATTCTGAACAATAGACTAACACCATAATTCTGAACAACAAACTAACACCATAATTCTGAACAACAAACTACACTATAATTCTGACAATAGACTAACACCATAATTCTGAATAACAAACTAACACTATAATTCTGAACAATAGACTAACACCATAATTTTGAACAACAAACTAACACCATAATTCTGAACAACAAACTAACACCATAATTCTGAACAACAAACTAACACTATAATTCTGAACAACAAACTAACACTATAATTCTGAACAGCAAATTAACACCATAATTCTGAACAACAAACACCATAATTCTGAACAACAAACTAACACTATAATTCTGAACAGCAAATTAACACCATAATTCTGAACAACAAACTAACACTATAATTCTGAACAACAAACTAACACCATAATTCTGAACAACAAACTAACACCATAATTCTGAACAACAAACTAACACCATAATTCTGAACAACAAACTAACACCATAATTCTGAACAACAAACTAACACCATAAATTCTGAACAACACCATAATTCTGAACAACAAACTAACACTATAATTCTGAACAACAAACACTATAATTCTGAACAACAAACTAACACCACAATTCTGAACAATAGACTAACACCATAATTCTGAACAATAGACTAACACCATAATTCCGAACAACAAACTAACACCATAATTCTGAACAACAAACTAACACTATAATTCTGAATAATAGACTAACACCATAATTCTGAATAACAAACTAACACTATAATTCTGAACAATAGACTAACACCATAATTTTGAACAACAAACTAACACCATAATTCTGAACAACAAACTAACACCATAAATTCTGAACAACAAACACCATAATTCTGAACAACAAGCTAACACCATAATTTTGAACAACATACTAAAACCATAAATTCTGAACAACAAACTAACACCACAATTCTGAACAATAGACTAACACCATAATTCTGAACAATAGACTAACACCATAATTCTGAGCAACAAACTAACACCATAATTCTGAACATCAAACTAACACCATAATTCTGAACAATAGACTAACACCATAATTCTGAACAACAAACTAACACCATAATTCTGAACAACAAACACCATAAATTCTGAACAACAAACACCATAATCATGAACAACAAACACCAAAATTCTGAACAATAGACTAACACTATAATCCAGAACAACAAACTAACACTATAATTCTGAACAACAAACTAACACCATAATTCTGAACAACAAACTAACACCATAATTCTGAACAACAAACTAACACTATAATTCTGAACAGCAAGTTACCATAATTCTGAACAACAAACTAACACTATAATTCTGAACAACAAACTAACACCATAATTCTGAACAACAAACACCATAATTCTGAACAACAAACTAACACTATAATTCTGAACAGCAAATTAACACCATAATTCTGAACAACAAACTAACACCATAATTCTGAACAACAAACTAACACCATAATTCTGAACAACAAACTAACACCATAATTCTGAACAACAAACTAACACTATAATTCTGAACAGCAAATTAACACCATAATTCTGAACAGCAAATTAACACCATAATTCTGAACAACAAACTAACACTATAATTCTGAACAACAAACTAACACCATAATTCTGAACATCAAACTAACACCATAATTCTGAACAACAAACTAACACTATTATTCTGAACAGCAAATTAACACAATAATTCTGAACAACAAACTAACACCATAATTCTGAACAACAAACTAACACCATAATTCTGAACAACAAACTAACACTATAATTCTGAACAATAGACTAACACCATAATTCTGAACAACAAACTAACACCATAATTCTGAACAACAAACTAACACTATAATTCTGAATAATAGACTAACACCATAATTCTGAATAACAAACTAACACTATAATTCTGAACAATAGACTAACACCATAATTTTGAACAACAAACTAACACCATAATTCTGAACAACAAACTAACACCATAAATTCTGAACAACAAACACCATAATTCTGAACAACAAGCTAACACCATAATTTTGAACAACATACTAAAACCATCAATTCTGAACAACAAACTAACACCACAATTCTGAACAATAGACTAACACCATAATTCTGAACAATAGACTAACACCATAATTCTGAGCAACAAACTAACACCATAATTCTGAACATCAAACTAACACCATAATTCTGAACAAATAGACTAACACCATAATTCTGAACAACAAACTAACACCATAATTCTGAACAACAAACACCATAAATTCTGAACAACAAACAGCATAATCATGAACAACAAACACCATAATTCTGAACAATAGACTAACACTATAATCCAGAACAACAAACTAACACTATAATTCTGAACAGCAAATTAACACCATAATTCTGAACAACAAACTAACACCATAATTCTGAACAACAAACTAACACCATAATTTTGAACAACATACTAAAACCATAAATTCTGAACAACAAACTAACACCATAATTCTGAACAACAAACTAACACCATAATTCTGAACAACAAACACCATAAATTCTGAACAACAAACACCATAATCATGAACAACAAACACCATAATTCTGAACAATAGACTAACACTATAATCCAGAACAACAAACTAACACTATAATTCTGAACAACAAACTAACACCATAATTCTGAACAACAAACTAACACCATAATTCTGAACAACAAACTAACACTATAATTCTGAACAATAGACTAACACCATAATTCTGAACAACAAACTAACACCATAATTCTGAACAACAAACTAAACACTATAATTCTGAATAATAGACTAACACCATAATTCTGAATAACAAACTAACACTATAATTCTGAACAATAGACTAACACCATAATTTTGAACAACAAACTAACACCATAATTCTGAACAACAAACTAACACCATAAATTCTGAACAACAAACACCATAATTCTGAACAACAAGCTAACACCATAATTTTGAACAACATACTAAAACCATAAATTCTGAACAACAAACTAACACCACAATTCTGAACAATAGACTAACACCATAATTCTGAACAATAGACTAACACCATAATTCTGAGCAACAAACTAACACCATAATTCTGAACATCAAACTAACACCATAATTCTGAACAATAGACTAACACCATAATTCTGAACAACAAACTAACACCATAATTCTGAACAACAAACCCATAAATTCTGAACAACAAACACCATAATCATGAACAACAAACACCATAATTCTGAACAATAGACTAACACTATAATCCAGAACAACAAACTAACACTATAATTCTGAACAACAAACTAACACCATAATTCTGAACAACAAACTAACACCATAATTCTGAACAACAAACTAACACTATAATTCTGAACAGCAAGTTACCATAATTCTGAACAACAAACTAACACTATAATTCTGAACAACAAACTAACACCATAATTCTGAACAACAACACCATAATTCTGAACAACAAACTAACACTATAATTCTGAACAGCAAATTAACACCATAATTCTGAACAACAAACTAACACCATAATTCTGAACAACAAACACATAAATTCTGAACAACAAACACCATAATCATGAACAACAAACACCAAAATTCTGAACAATAGACTAACACTATAATCCAGAACAACAAACTAACACTATAATTCTGAACAACAAACTAACACCATAATTCTGAACAACAAACTAACACCATAATTCTGAACAACAAACTAACACTATAATTCTGAACAGCAAGTTACCATAATTCTGAACAACAAACTAACACTATAATTCTGAACAACAAACTAACACCATAATTCTGAACAACAAACACCATAATTCTGAACAACAAACTAACACTATAATTCTGAACAGCAAATTAACACCATAATTCTGAACAACAAACTAACACCATAATTCTGAACAACAAACTAACACCATAATTCTGAACAACAAACTAACACCATAATTCTGAACAACAAACTAACACTATAATTCTGAACAGCAAATTAACACCATAATTCTGAACAGCAAATTAACACCATAATTCTGAACAACAAACTAACACTATAATTCTGAACAACAAACTAACACCATAATTCTGAACATCAAACTAACACCATAATTCTGAACAACAAACTAACACTATTATTCTGACCAGCAAATTAACACAATAATTCTGAACAACAAACTAACACCATAATTCTGAACAACAAACTAACACCATAATTCTGAACAACAAACTAACACTATAATTCTGAACAGCAAATTAACACCATAATTCTGAACAGCAAATTAACACCATAATTCTGAACAACAAACTAACACTATAATTCTGAACAACAAACTAACACTATAATTCTGAACAGCAAATTAACACCATAATTCTGAACAACAAACTAACACTATAATTCTGAACAACAAACTAACACCATAAATTCTGAACAACACCATAATTCTGAACAACAAACTAACACTATAATTCTGAACAACAAACACTATAATTCTGAAGAACAAACTAACACCACAATTCTGAACATAGACTAACACCATAATTCTGAACAATAGACTAACACCATAATTCTGAACAACAAACTAACACTATAATTCTGAATAATAGACTAACACCATAATTCTGAATAACAAACTAACACTATAATTCTGAACAATAGACTAACACCATAATTTTGAACAACAAACTAACACCATAATTCTGAACAACAAACTAACACCATAAATTCTGAACAACAAACACCATAATTCTGAACAACAAGCTAACACCATAATTTTGAACAACATACTAAAACCATCAATTCTGAACAACAAACTAACACCACAATTCTGAACAATAGACTAACACCATAATTCTGAACAATAGACTAACACCATAATTCTGAGCAACAAACTAACACCATAATTCTGAACATCAAACTAACACCATAATTCTGAACAATAGACTAACACCATAATTCTGAACAACAAACTAACACCATAATTCTGAACAACAAACACCATAAATTCTGAACAACAAACACCATAATCATGAACAACAAACACCATAATTCTGAACAATAGACTAACACTATAATCCAGAACAACAAACTAACACTATAATTCTGAACAACAAACTAACACCATAATTCTGAACAACAAACTAACACCATAATTCTGAACAACAAACTAACACTATAATTCTGAACAGCAAGTTACCATAATTCTGAACAACAAACTAACACTATAATTCTGAACAACAAACTAACACCATAATTCTGAACAACAAACACCATAATTCTGAACAACAAACTAACACTTTAATTCTGAACAGCAAATTAACACCATAATTCTGAACAACAAACTAACACCATAATTCTGAACAACAAACTAACACCATAATTCTGAACAACAAACTAACACCATAATTCTGAACAACAAACTAACACTATAATTCTGAACAGCAAATTAACACCATAATTCTGAACAGCAAATTAACACCATAATTCTGAACAACAAACTAACACTATAATTCTGAACAACAAACTAACACCATAATTCTGAACATCAAACTAACACCATAATTCTGAACAACAAACTAACACTATTATTCTGAACAGCAAATTAACACAATAATTCTGAACAACAAACTAACACTATTATTCTGAACAGCAAATTAACACCATAATTCTGAACAACAAACACCATAATTCTGAACAACAAACTAACACTATAATTCTGAACAGCAAATTAACACCATAATTCTGAACAACAAACTAACACCATAATTCTGAACAACAAACTAACACCATAATTCTGAACAACAAACTAACACCATAATTCTGAACAACAAACTAACACTATAATTCTGAACAGCAAATTAACACCATAATTCTGAACAGCAAATTAACACCATAATTCTGAACAACAAACTAACACTATAATTCTGAACAACAAACTAACACCATAATTCTGAACATCAAACTAACACCATAATTCTGAACAACAAACTAACACTATTATTCTGACCAGCAAATTAACACAATAATTCTGAACAACAAACTAACACCATAATTCTGAACAACAAACTAACACCATAATTCTGAACAACAAACTAACACTATAATTCTGAACAGCAAATTAACACCATAATTCTGAACAGCAAATTAACACCATAATTCTGAACAACAAACTAACACTATAATTCTGAACAACAAACTAACACTATAATTCTGAACAGCAAATTAACACCATAATTCTGAACAACAAACTAACACTATAATTCTGAACAACAAACTAACACCATAATTCTGAACATCAAACTAACACCATAATTCTGAACAACAAACTAACACTATAATTCTGAACAGCAAATTAACACCATAATTCTGAACAGCAAATTAACACCATAATTCTGAACAACAAACTAACACTATAATTCTGAACAACAAACTAACACCATAATTCTGAACATCAAACTAACACCATAATTCTTAACAGCAAATTAACACCATAATTCTGAACAACAAACTAACACTATAATTCTGAACAACAAACTAACACCACAATTCTGAACAACAAACTAACACCATAATTCTGAACAATAAACTAACACCATAATTCTGAACAACAAACTAACACCATAATTCTGAACAACAAACTAACACCATAATTCTGAACAACAAACTAACACCATAAATTCTGAACAACAACACCATAATTCTGAACAACAAACTAACACCATAATTCTGAACAACAAACACTATAATTCTGAACAACAAACTAACACCACAATTCTGAACAATAGACTAACACCATAATTCTGAACAATAGACTAACACCATAATTCTGAACAACAAACTAACACCATAATTCTGAACAACAAACTAACACTATAATTCTGAACAATAGACTAACACCATAATTCTGAATAACAAACTAACACTATAATTCTGAACAATAGACTAACACCATAATTTTGAACAACAAACTAACACCATAATTCTGAACAACAAACTAACACCATAATTCTGAACAACAAACTAACACTATAATTCTGAACAACAACTAACACTATAATTCTGAACAGCAAATTAACACCATAATTCTGAACAACAAACACCATAATTCTGAACAACAACTAACACTATAATTCTGAACAGCAAATTAACACCATAATTCTGAACAACAAACTAACACTATAATTCTGAACAACAAACTAACACCATAATTCTGAACAACAAACTAACACCATAATTCTGAACAACAAACTAACACCATAATTCTGAACAACAAACTAACACCATAATTCTGAACAACAAACTAACACCATAAATTCTGAACAACACCATAATTCTGAACAACAAACTAACACTATAATTCTGAACAACAAACACTATAATTCTGAAGAACAAACTAACACCACAATTCTGAACAATAGACTAACACCATAATTCTGAACAATAGACTAACACCATAATTCTGAACAACAACTAACACTATAATTCTGAATAATAGACTAACACCATAATTCTGAATAACAAACTAACACTATAATTCTGAACAATAGACTAACACCATAATTTTGAACAACAAACTAACACCATAATTCTGAACAACAAACTAACACCATAAATTCTGAACAACAAACACCATAATTCTGAACAACAAGCTAACACCATAATTTTGAACAACATACTAAAACCATAAATTCTGAACAACATACTAACACCACAATTCTGAACAATAGACTAACACCATAATTCTGAACAATAGACTAACACCATAATTCTGAGCAACAAACTAACACCATAATTCTGAACATCAAACTAACACCATAATTCTGAACAATAGACTAACACCATAATTCTGAACAACAAACTAACACCATAATTCTGAACAACAAACACCATAAATTCTGAACAACAAACACCATAATCATGAACAACAAACACCATAATTCTGAACAATAGACTAACACTATAATCCAGAACAACAAACTAACACTATAATTCTGAACAACAAACTAACACCATAATTCTGAACAACAAACTAACACCATAATTCTGAACAACAAACTAACACTATAATTCTGAACAGCAAGTTACCATAATTCTGAACAACAAACTAACACTATAATTCTGAACAACAAACTAACACCATAATTCTGAACAACAAACACCATAATTCTGAACAACAAACTAACACTATAATTCTGAACAGCAAATTAACACCATAATTCTGAACAACAAACTAACACCATAATTCTGAACAACAAACTAACACCATAATTCTGAACAACAAACTAACACCATAATTCTGAACAACAAACTAACACTATAATTCTGAACAGCAAATTAACACCATAATTCTGAACAGCAAATTAACACCATAATTCTGAACAACAAACTAACACTATAATTCTGAACAACAAACTAACACCATAATTCTGAACATCAAACTAACACCATAATTCTGAACAACAAACTAACACTATTATTCTGAACAGCAAATTAACACAATAATTCTGAACAACAAACTAACACCATAATTCTGAACAACAAACTAACACCATAATTCTGAACAACAAACTAACACTATAATTCTGAACAGCAAATTAACACCATAATTCTGAACAGCAAATTAACACCATAATTCTGAACAACAAACTAACACTATAATTCTGAACAACAAACTAACACTATAATTCTGAACAGCAAATTAACACCATAATTCTGAACAACAAACTAACACTATAATTCTGAACAACAAACTAACACCATAATTCTGAACATCAAACTAACACCATAATTCTGAACAACAAACTAACACTATAATTCTGAACAGCAAATTAACACCATAATTCTGAACAGCAAATTAACACCATAATTCTGAACAACAAACTAACACTATAATTCTGAACAACAAACTAACACCATAATTCTGAACAACAAACTAACACTATAATTCTGAACAGCAAATTAACACCATAATTCTGAACAACAAACTAACACCATAATTCTGAACAACAAACTAACACCATAATTCTGAACAACAAACTAACACTATAATTCTGAACAGCAAATTAACACCATAATTCTGAACAGCAAATTATAGCTTGTTTCATAAGTCGTGCCCACCTTTTAAAATCAATATCTTTTAAACCGCTTTTTGTAATTTTTTCAAAATTTGCATGTAAAGTTATAATGAGTAGAACCCAACAGGGAATTAATTTCATTAAAAACAAACATTTGGTTATTATTATTGCTTATTTGATTTATATAAATTTATAACGACCCATTGATGTAGTCAAAACTTAGTGTTTACGGTATTTAAGTTAAAAATAGCGATTACAAATCCAAACACGGTCCAATTTACGATTTTTCACGCTTTAAACGTGAGCTGTCTGACACAATTAGACACTTGTAGAAAACACGAGGCATTGTGTGTTCCATTTCCGTTCATTCATAGGTGTAGACGTGGAACGCTAACATTTATCATGAGTCTTAAAATGAAATTCTGCAGTTTACAAAACATCGCAATAAAAATGTATGACTATTTTTGCAAAGAGGCTAAACGAGGAAGATTATTTAATTCTTTAGAAAACCCTGAGAATAGGACAAGACACATTTTGGATTTATCTAAACGGTCATTTAATCGTTGGATTCAAGCACGTGACCGTCAATGTTCCAAATATACAAAATCACAAGGAAGAGCAAAATTGTTGGATAATTTCGACAGTGAACTTATTAGAAGTGAAATTCGCAAAATGTTGGGTATGAATGAAACTGTTACAATAAGAAAATTAAAAGTATCGCTGAAAACAACAACAGTATTGAAATATCAAAGTCTACATTATGGAGGAATGTGAGAGCTGCAGGCTTTACATTCAGAAAGTATTCCAATGGACGAAACATCATCTGTGAGAAGCCACATATAGTAGTCATGAGAAGCAAGTACTTACGTGAAGTTAAAGAGGTGCGCAAGCAAGGTTATGATATTGTGTACTTGGATGAAACATGGATCAATGCTCACCACACTAACCAAAGGGAATGGCAGTCATCAGATGGAAAGATTAAGAGATTAATACCTAGCAGCAAAGGACAGCGCTTGATAATTGCTCATGCAGGTAGTCGACAACATGGACTAATACAGAATGCAGAGCTAATTTTTCTTCCAAAATCCATAGATAATCGGGATTATCACTCTGAGATGAATGGTCACATATTTAGACATTGGATTGAAAATTCTGTTCTCCCATCACTAGATCGACCATCTTGCCTAATAATGGACAATGCAGCGTACCACAACATTGTTGCACTTGAAGATAAAGTCCCGACGTCATCCAGTACAAAAGATGCTATTAAGATATGGCTCACAAAGGAGCACATACAATTTAATAACATGTACTTAAAACCTGAATTATTATCTCTAGTAAAGCAAAAACAGAGGACAAAGATTTTTCAAATAGATAAGATTATCCAAGAGCACGGTCATATAAGTTTGAGGCTGCCACCTTACCATGCTCATTTAAATCCAATATAACTAATCTGGGCAAAATTAAAAGGACAAGTGGCAGATGAAAATACAACATTCAAATATGCGATGTAAAGACTCTTGCTAATCTCGCTTTATTAAATATAGACAAAGATTATTGGGCTAAATGTAAAGACCACGTCTTAAAACAGGAAGAGAAATATTGGAAAAATGATGGTTTGTGGAATGTTCAACTCCAAACAGTTATTAATCTTTTAGACTCGTCTGATTCAGAATGAAAGTATATAGCCCCCACAATGTTGGCCCCTATATTACCTTAAATTATTTCAACAAACGGTCCTTTTCAGGACCACACAACTATGAAAATTGGACATACAGGTATACCTTGATATTATCGTCCGTCCTCGAACTGAGCAGACAATAATTATCCTGGTGTTTTGTTTTATCCAGTTATTTCCCCATTACGGCCACGCCTTTACCTAGTGAAAATTAATCGTAGACCAGCAACTACGGTAGTTTCTATTCTTTAGGGCTTCACAATTTACAATTTTGACAAACATCAAAGAAATATCGCCGCTTTAAGAAAACTGCAGCTGCAAGATATTTGTTAAATATAGATTTAAAGGGTCTTTTGCATTCTAATAACATTTGGAAAATTTCAAAAGTATTTAACAAACGGTTAGAGAGTAATAGCGTTTTGAAGTTGGGCAAATGTTTTGAAACGAGCTATAACACCATAATTCTGAACAACAAACTAACACTATAATTCTGAACAACAAACTAACACTATAATTCATTTGGATGCAGCAGTAGTTAGTGAACTTGTCTACTGAGGAAAAGTTTGACAGGCACCTCTGCTGCAGGTATTCAATAACAGTGACATTCAAGAAGGTTCTTTGTTTTTAGGATGTTGTAAAGGCCATATCATAATCTGCTTTGGTCTGTGCTAATGTTGAATATTGTTATTCATTTTGCGTGGCTGAGCTGGTAGTATACATCTTCTGGTAACATTTTTCTTTATTTCAATTGTTCATTTATCTGCTCCTGGGAAATCTCTTGAACTTTTCATAATTATACTTGCATCTGATTGGGATTTTGCCTTCCCATGCCAACCATATATTGGAATGCTGCAGTGAGACTGAGTCTAAATGGTGAATCAAACGAAAAAAAATAAAAAATAGAAGGCATAAACTGAATACAGAAAAACAAGAAAAAAATATAAAAAAGGTAACAACTTTTTTTCAATAAATTAAAATAGATAGAACAATTGTACTATATATATATATATATATATATATATATATATATATATATATATATATATATATATAAATAGACTATTCAGTTTGAGTATATACATGAACATGAAAGCATTTTATTTAAATTATTCAAATGAGAATGTATTTTAATTATCAAACATAAAATGTGGAAATCAAGAGGACAACATCACACAAGATTTGGTGTTGAAACAAGATGACTTACATATCCCATCCTTTCATGAAATAGTCAATAGGTCCTCTCCCAAGAATCTTAATCAAAGCCTCGACAAAATAGACTGGAACAAAATGAAGTTTACTAGTGTTAAAGCGACTATAACGATGTAATAAAAGAATGTTAATTTATGATATAATGAGATGTTTGAGAACTGTTTCATGAGTGATCAGAACAGACAAAATCAGAAACAGGTTATAAGTGAAAGAGCTGGCATGGTAGCAATTTTGAATTACATACAAAGGCAACAAATAAAATGTACTCACTAATAAAGAATGCCTAGAGATGTTAGACACTCTCAAGGAAACATTTGATAAGTGAAGACTAAAGACATTCTGTTACAAGAGGTGCAAAATGTGGCTTTTAATTTATTGACATTTTCACAATTATTTCTATTAAAACCTTGTAATTCTCTTATTTAACCTATTTTCCAACTCCCTGAGCAAATTGTCAGAACAAACCATATATCTTGGATCAACTTTTATTTATTTTCTCACTGTTATTTAAATTTAAAAATGAAAAACAGTGTATTAAAACCCTTGGTAGCAAATGTGTTAACATCCAGAGTGAGTAGTAGAAGTGTAGAGACAGCTAGATACAAACAGATTTCTTCCATCTTAGTTATCCAAGTAAAAGAAGGTTTTATCAAATTCTTACAGTTACAATTACAAGGTAGAGTAGATTTCTGCAAACTAGATAGATAGACTGGTTACTGTACTACCAAAATTATATCTCCCCACAGCACAGCTGTTGGACAGAAGAAGCACATATCAGGTAAAAAATTATATAGAACATTAATGTGTAGTTCACTAAATGATTATGAAATATGGACTTGCTGAATATTTTTGTGAATGTAGACAGCATTTCTTTTTAACTCCAATGTTAAATTGAAGTGTTCCGTTTCCAGATGGCGGATCTAGTCCACGTCCTCTCGATCGCTGCAGAAAATGCACCCAAGGTCTGATTAATTTCGGATCTTCATTGCACTTTTCTGCGTAAAAGTCAAAATGATGATATGCTTGATACATCTGTGTCGCTAAGACGAGGTCGTAGGCCGACAACAGTCCGTTTTTGACGAATCAAGTGTTGTGAGTGAGACATTCCACCGTCCAGACTTCATCTGTGCTTTACGTCACATTAGTGCTGTTCAAGACCGTTATTGGGATTCTTTGACGCAAGTTATTTCCATGTTACACATTAATGTAAACTACTTCGTCAGTCGCAGTTTTGTCTCTTTGGGGAAGTTGCTTCGTGTATTGTTCGTCGTAGACTGTTTACACTTGAGTAATCAGACATAAGTCTAAAGGTATCGAGATTATGAGTTTGGCGACATTGTGTCCTACGTCATCGTATTGGTTCCCTAAACCGGCCGTGCGCAAATCTTACGGTCTGCTGTTTGATGTGCAACAAGAATAAATTGACGACTGACTGTGTGTCTATATGTTCGGAATTGGAGTCATCAACGATGGCCTAACATCATCAAGTGCTACGATGATCATCATTTTCGGGAGGACGTGACTTACCGGTATATGGGGATAGGCGGCGGGAACAAATGGAGGCTATGCATGAAATGTGTTCCTTGTTGCAGTTTCCTCATATTACAAGTCGCATGTCTGTGTTAGTCACCTCTAGTGACTCGGGCAGATGGTGCTCGTAAACCTGGGAAGGCCGACCATCTAAGGGCAGAATCCCCCGACAGAAAAGATCAACTGCTGCCTTGCAGGAAGATTGGGGACAATCAAAGGCTAAGGAAAGAAAACCTGAAAAAATGCTGGCTGAAATCGGATGCACTGGGCCACTGGCACAGAACACAGTGCAACGTATTAACGGGTGTTCAGTCAGAGTGGATCTGACAGACTCTAATTGTGATGTTCTGTCTGTGGGGGCGATCAACACACTTAGCCTGACAGCTGACCTCATATGAGAGTCTGGAATCCTTACTCTGATTGAGTCCTGAACGCAGAGAGAGAGAGAGAAATTAGTCCTAATATATGGCTGTGAAACATGGAGAACAACAAAAATTACAAGAACAAAGGTACGGACCTTCATTAATGGATGCTTGTGCAGAATAAAAGGATGGAAATGGAAGGAAAAAAATCACTAACATAGAATTATGGGAAAGTACCAGACATATACCAGTGGACAAAGACGTACATCGAAGACGATGATACTGGATAGGTCACACACTGTGGAAGCCAACTGGCGTATTACATTGCAAGATCTTTTTTTGGAATCCCCAAGGAAGAAGACAAAGAGGAAGGCCAAAATATACTTGGAGAATACAGAAATAGATGAAGAAGATGGGGAAGACATGGAATGATATATATATACAGTAAAGTCTCGATTATCCGGAATGCTCGGGGAAGAACCCATTCTGGATAATTGAATTTTTCTGGATAATCGAGAGTAAGAAAACCAAACTCAAAATTTATGAAAAAACATGATTGAAAAATTGCAATGCTCAGAAATATTTAAATTCGTGTGACATTCACTAGCTTTCTCTATCAACATGGGTCCTGATATTGGCATTCCTTTTCTTCTTCTTTCTAAAAACCACACATAAAGGACGTCGTCGAGTTTTTCAAATTTTGGCAGTTTCATACTTCGTCTCTGGTGTATATTGTTGCTGCTTTCAGACTCCGACGCAAACTTAAACAACTCATCTTTTTGATTTCGTATGTCATATAATGTTGAAGAGGCTATGCCAATTCAGTCATCAAAACGTTGCGATTAACGCCTTTTTCAAGTCTACTAGCGATTTCAATCTTCTGGTTCAGTGTCAATACAGTTCGCTTGCGTTTACCTTTGCGGGAAATTGAGGTGTGGTTTGCACTCGCAGAGGCCATTATTTAACACAAAAATGTATTCCGTTAAAAAGTATGCACACATGCGTTTATAGCATATCATGTATAATTTATACTGATGGAACGAATTTCAGCTTGCACAAATGTCTGAGACAAACTAACGTCAAACTCTGTATCTTACTCTTTTTGAATTTCCAGTCGGTAATTTTTGAACCCCTCCCCCTTTCTTCTCACCATCTCTATGTCACTGCACGCCGGCTGCTCAACCTTTGATTTATAATCATCAAAGTTATGGGCTCTTCAATTTTCACAAACAATACGTCTGCTTCTAATGTTCGGTCAGACTGTCAAACGCCATATTTTTGACAAATTCATGACCAACTTTAGATCTAAAGCAGGCTATGAGAAAATTAAGCAAATTTGTAAAATCATGTAGATAAGTGTTTTTGGCACGACTAAGATTTCCCGACAAAAACATTTAGTCGGGGGAAAAAGTGAAGATATAGACTGTCTGTCGCTTTTACTTGGAATATTTGGAGACACAATGTCTGGATTGAATAAAATATGTTCGCTCCCATTTGAAGTATATTACTGTAAATACACTATTGTAAACGCAATATTGTGTAATGATAGAGCCTGTAGAAGTAAGCGCAGCGCACAAACCGTGTTGTAGCGTTTTCGATTTCCGGATAAAGGCATTTAATTTAACTGAACAAAACATGATTCAAGCTTTCTCCCTATAATAATTAAAAAAAAAAAAAGTCTGTTAAATTGAGAATTCCGGATTATTGAGTACCGCATAATCGAGACTTTACTGTAATAATATTTTTTATAACAATATAACATCCACAGAATGGCAACTACAAACTAACACTACAACCATGTTCTATTCAAAGAAATAGTGCAATAAACTAACATCATTCTCAAATAAATACAAACACCTTATGGAGAATACAAACTCAAACACTGCTTTCAAATAACATATGTACAAAATACTTACCACAAACAAAAGCAATAGAGACCCAACGAGTAGTAATGTCATATGTGTTCACACTTAATCCTTGACCTGAAGTAACAAATACTATTATTAATCAAATATATTGGTAAATAAATAAGTTATGACAGTTTGAAAATTGTACATATTTAATTAGTTAAGCAAAGGGGTTACCAAGCCAATTTTAAAAATATTAATTTAATATACTGTCAAATAAAATTTTGCTATAAGAAATGCATTATTGTATGCAAAATTGATAATACTTTCATTTGGTGTATAAAAGTGAAAATGCCAAAATTTGAAGAAGAGCTCATTTTTAATTAAAAAGCTGTCCCTAAAAATAAAATAAAATAAACATTTTATTAACAAAATTCAACAGTGCCTATCAGATCACATAAAATTCCAGTTATGTTTCAATAGTAATTCGATAAATTGGATAATTGTTACAAAGAGAGCTAAAACAACACAGGAACTCAACACAACAAGAGGATCAAGATTAACAAGAAAATAGCAAAAGAAAAAAGATTGAACATCAACATAATGACATTTAATGCATGTGTAAGAATTAAAAAGCTTAGGAAGTCTAGTAGTATATGATAATTCACAAACAACAGAAATAAATTCAAATACAACAAAGCTTGTCTTATCAGTAGGCATCTGTCTAACAAGGAGATAACGCTAGAGACAAAAGGACAATCTACAACACATTCTTCATTCTAATGTTGTGCTACCAATGGCAGACCTGGGCACTAGACTCAAGAACAATCAGAAAAATAGCCACCACTGAAATAAAATGTCTTAGACACATAACAGAAAGTGTCTGAAAGATCAAAATATGACACAACAAGCTTTCAACAAATGCTATGAGAACATCAGATCCCAGGACTGACCATGAACAATATAGATTGATGAAATATTAGAAACACTAGGAAATATAATAGCAGGAGGCCAAGAGATGAACGAAAAGGCAACAAACTTAATCTCTCTTCAATGCAAAAGTTAAACAAGGAAGGAAAAGAAAGAGTTAAATTAATATGCAACAATATAAAATTTAACAGACCAGAAAAAATATAATCATCTGAAGCAATGCATAAAAATATTGAAAAATAGTTCAGCCGACCTTGAACAACCATTACAATAAACTAAATAAGTTTGACAAAAAAACTTATGTCTATGTTGAGATAACAAAAAAGTAGTTGAACATCAACCCCAAGGCTGCTTCATATAATGAAAGAATGACATAGTGTTCCCCGGAGTGAGAAACTTGACAATGATGAATAGCACCTAAGATAAGGCATGAATTCTGTGAGAGAGAAGTATATCATTATAAGAGAGCAAAGAGACAAGAAGAAACTTTGATTTGCCTTGAGAAACTTGACAGTGATGATTGGCACCTAAGATAAAGCATGAATTCTGTGAGAGAGAAGTATATCATTATAAGAGAGCAAAGAGAGAAGAAGAAACTTTGATTTGCCTAAACATTTCTATTCCAACAGTCATCTTCATGATCATTAAAAGGTCATTAAGAAAGCGTAGATGCATTGTGTTGTGATTTGTAGCTAGGCTGTGATATTTCCATCTTTCAGTCCAACACATCCAACTACAGCACAGCATTTTTGATACCAGGTTGCTCTCCCTCCTTGATCCCTACTCACTTGTCCAGACCGGATACTTTGATTCCAGAAGCACCACTGGGAGGAGGAGCAGTCTTGATTGGCTCTGTTGTTAGCCAATCCTGAAACATACAGTCAGTTGTGAGTCTCTTGTTGCATTCAGCTCAGTTGCTGGATGGGTGTGTTGGCCGGCTCCCATAAAAATTCTTGAAATAATTAATTAAAAAAAATTATATTTCTATTTGTATCTGAATGACTTTTTTTTGGCACACCAAATGACCGACTTACTAGAGATCATAATTGTCTCTGCAAGAATCCACAAAAAGTTTCCAGCAATGACAAAGTCTGTAGAAAAAAAAATTATGAATCAGAAAATATTTTGTTTGGCCAAAAGTAAAAAAAAATAAAAAATAAGAAAAACTATAGCCAGTTTTTAACAAAGAAGGAAATCACGTACATTAAAAAAATATATATATAATTAAGACTTTTATCCCATTTCGATGTGTGCCAGGGATTTTCTATGGAGCTGGTGAATGAAGGTGCCATGCCTAGTAAAGCTACTGTCAGACGTTTGGGTTAGTGTTTTTATTTCAAAAGCAAAATATGAAAAAAAGAAGCTATTTTGATCCTACCGTAAATTGATCCAGTCATCACTTGACC
Organism: Megaustenia siamemsis; assembly: GCA_032433765.1. NCBI lineage: Eukaryota > Metazoa > Mollusca > Gastropoda > Stylommatophora > Ariophantidae > Megaustenia > Megaustenia siamemsis. Next base: position 47,505,878 of record JAVIAB010000008.1, read on the forward strand.
CAGAGAATGACAGACTTTTATTCATCTAGCCACTCACTCACCATAGTTATCTTATACATAAATGTGCTGTATGGAGATGTCACCAGCCTTGAGCTGATGAAAACTTTCTTCTAACTTAATACTGACATCTAAAGGTGTACGCAGAAGAAGATAAATGTGAAGTGGGATCCCTCCTTTCATCCATCATGAGACCTCCTTTTTAATTTTTCACTATGTGTCTCCTTTTGGTCCAATTAAATCCTACCTGCCATGTAATCTATTAATTATACAACAATAAACAACTACAAAAATCCTGGTCACAGTTTCTTTCCAACATTTTTCAGATGTGTTATTGTGTCCAGCTTTTGTGTTTGGATTTCCGTATTTATTATTTTAAAATAGTTTGTGCATGTTACCTGATGAAAGCTTTTGTCAAAATGTATTTTGTCTCGTTTCTCTATTAGGTTGGCTGCCTTATACCATTTTATGTTTATTTTACATTGCTTTCTGCAGCTCTACCTACATAGTATATTTTATGTAATCTGTGCTTATCTACATATTTGTTACTTTTATTTTGCCAGTTTAGGTATGTAAGCACAAGTTTTATAAGCTAAAACAATATGTTTAAAATTGTTTTAAATTTTCCAACCAAAAACCAATTGTATCTTAGCACTGATGACTGGATAACACTACCAAAATCTTCTGTCTCTTGAACTGCTGATTAATATTTTGTTCACTGATAGACAAAAGAGGTGATCAGTAAAATCTGTGCCCCCCCCCCCCCCCTCCCAAAAAAAAAAAAAAATTAATTAAAAAGTACAAAGATGAAAATGTAAATACAAAGATGTAAGATGAAAATTTTAGTGCCAGAATGAAAGTAGATCTGGAAGAGATAAAAACAGAAACAAGTAAAAACAGTTAAACTTATGTGGTGCACTGTTAATATAGTAAAGCTGTTTTTTTTTCAAATCTGGGCAAAACATTTAAAAAAAATAATTTTATTACAATTTTTATTCCCCTAAAATAAATCAATAGTACAGATCCTTTCATTTTGATGCAAATCTATAGATACGTATCAATTTTATCACAAGAGGGAGGACAATTTTATTTATAATATTTGTTCTGGCCCAGCAACCTGTGAAGATTTTTGCCTTATGGAATGCGCTTATTGCTGGGAAGTCTAAAGATTTCCTACTCAGCCAAGTAGTCGTTCCCTATAGCATAAAATGCATGTTATTTGGAAAAGATTGAGTTGTCTTTGAACTGTTGCCGGGTCAGTAGCACACAACTTGTCTGTTTTCATTGAAGCTGAGAACTGTCAGCAACTCACAGCTGACTTTAAGTATGCATCAGGATATTCCATTTCCAAGATGGTGGAACGAAGTTCATGTTCTCTCGATCGCTGCAGAAATTGCATTTGGGGACTGATTAATTTCGGGTCTCCAGTGCAATTTTCTATGTTAAAGTCAAAATGATGTTCTACTTAATAAATCTGCGCAGATGAAGCGGAGTTGTACACACAGCAATATTCCTTTTTGACAAGTCAAGTGTTGTGAATGCGACCTTCCACCGTCTAGAGTTGATTTGCTTGCGGTTTACGTCAACACACTGAGTGCTGCTCAATGACTATTTGACGCAAGTTACTTACATGTTACAACTCATTAATGTGGACTGCTCTGTCAAGTCAGCCGAAGTTTTTTCTCTTTAGAGAATCTGCACCGAGTTTCGTTCGTTGTAGGCTGCATTCACTAGAGTAATCAGGAATCTGTTGTTTAATCTGATGACTAACTGTGTTTTATATGCTTGGAATTGGAGTCAAAAATGATGTCCTAACATCATCAAGCACTATACATTAAAAAAATATGTCGATCATCATTTTCTCTCTCTCTCTGCGATCAAGACTCAATCAGAGTAGGATTCCAGACTCTCTCATGAAGTCAGCGTGGACCACATTACTCTTCTCAGGTCTGTGTGCTGGGGGCAATCCTGTAGAACATGTTTTGTAGTCATATTGTCCAGTGTACTGTGGCATAGGCTGGTTGTACCTATTTTGAATTTGGTGAACATGTGATTCCTCATTCTATTGTGGCCAGTGCATAGGCGAAGCATGATGACTTGATCCCTCCTTGATAGTTGATGGCATCCGTCACTCTCGTTATGCTTTGGTGTTCTCGTTTCCATTTTTCATGGATTTGGCTTCATCATAACTGAGCAGATGGTTCTCTTGTGGTAATCTCCCTCCCTCTTTAGCTAATTTGTCTGCGCGTTCGTTCCCGTGTATATTACAGTGTGATGGTATTCACTGAATGCCTACTCTCTGGAAGTTATTGCATAGTTGGTCCAGGGTTGTTCTCAAGTCATCTAGTTCATTGTTCTTGGGGCTTTTTAGAGCTGAGAGTACTGACAGTGCATCAGTCAGATTCACCAATTTATTGTGCATGTTATTTTTGAGTTGAGTAGCCAGTGTTGCAGCATCTCTGAATTCCTCAGTTTCTGCTTTAAAGTTGTTTGAGAATTTCCCAGTAGCTATTGACTTGGTGATCTCGTCCTGATTATTCAGCGTCAAGAATACACCACCCCCTCCATTTCTGGTGGCATTTGTAGCAGAGCCATCTGTGTATATGTGGGACCAAGAGTCCTGTGGGTAGGTATCGTGTATGTGTTTTCCTGCTACATGTTTTTTTTTCTGTGTCACGGGTGCCTTTTTTCATGATTCCTGTTATATTTTCCTTAAGTTCTGGTGTTTTATGTTTCCCAAGAGGAGACATCAAATGGGCCCAAGGGTTTCGGTATTGTTTGGGAAAGTACTGGGTCTCCAGTAGTTAGTTCATTGGCGATTGCAGCGAAGTTGCTCCTCTTTAGTCGTACAATTCCTAAACCAGTAATTCTTTGATGCATGGGGTGGCTAAGGTGTCCGGTTAGCGCAATCGATAGGCGGTTGGCTTACCACGGCAACAGCCGGGGTTCGTACCCTGGCGAGGACACCTGGGTTTTACTAATTCCCTAAAAATTAGTAGGAGCCGCGATAGCTCAGTGGTTAGTGAACTGGACTACTACGGACAAGGGGTAGGGTTCGATCCCAACCGACGGCTCCGGGTTCACCCAGCCTTAAATGGGTACCGGATTTTTTCTGGGAAAGTAAAGCAGCACGGGCGTAATACCGACCACATTACCCCAAAAATCATGTGCTGAAGGTCTGTAAAATATAGGGTCACTAACACCATATTTCCCTATACGCCACTTGGCGTGACGGGGGTTACTTTACTTACTTTTTATGGGGTGGCTAAGGAGCCTTCTATATTTCTCCACTTGTTGCAATACTTTAGTGACCCGTCTGTCATCTAAGGGTTGTAAACCTGTTACTGTTTCTAGAGTTTTGATAGATGTAGATTTCATAGCACCAGTGATGATACGGGCAGCTTGGTTCTGTGTTCTGTTAATTTTGCTAAGGTGTGATTTGGAAGCCATAGCCTAGGCTGTGACTCCGTACTCTAGGACTGGTCGGACCCTTCCTACGTATAGTCTTTTCAAGATATTGCTATCTGCTCCCCAGTCCGTTCCTGCCAATTTCTTCATAATATTAATTCTGTTTTTGGCTTTTTTTCTTGCTCTGTTTATCTGATTTTTCCAAGTCATTCAGCGATTCACGGTGATGCCAAGATATGTTGGGTTTTGGTCGATAGGGAGTGTATGGTCTTTTATCTTCAAGTTTGCAGAGAGTATGTTTCTTGATAGGCTGAAAATTGTATATGTAGTTTTTTTTTTTCGTTAATCGGTAAGAACCAGCTGTTCGTCCATTTTTCAAGTTCGCCTAGGGCATCTTGCATCCTGGAACCAGACACTGAACATCAATTTGAGGAGGACGTGAACTTCCAGTCGATATGGTGGATAGGCAGCAGGAACCATTGAAGGCTATGTATGAAAAGTGTTCCTTGATGCAGTTTCCTCATATTCCAAGTCCGGCTTGTTGCAGGAGCTACTGAGTTAATTCCTCTGTGCACACCATGAGCTGTGTGTTTCATCTGTTTTGATCATGTTTCAATATTCCAATTGTTTACGATGAATGATAATATTGTATGGCAGGGACAGTTGGCTGTGTTCACTTTCTGTGCGGTTTCGCCTTCTATCTTTTGGCGTGTGCTGAGACTGCTATGATGGGAACTACAGCTACCTTCCTTTGTTTGGGAGATGAGTTAGTAATTTGGATGATTCCACTGGCACGGGCGGTTGAGCAATTATGGATTTTAATTAATTTGCAGTGATACCGGGGCCTTCCATAACCATAACCATGCATCAGGACTGGAAAACATTAGAGCAGAGCCACTAGTGCTCCTGGAAACAGACTAACCAGTTTGGGCTGGGAATGAAGAGGGAAGGTATCCATATACCCAAAATGACATGCTGAACCAAAATGAGCAGATGTTGTGGCGTGCCATAACACATCCACATCCCAGTTAATGTGTTTTTTAAGGTAGTTATTGAAGAGTTAAGAGTAGTATTAGGTGAATCAAGAAGAAGAAATATTTGTAAAATTAGCCAATAGATGTCAGCCCATAGATGTCCACATGAAGCCCAGTGAACACTGTGATGAAACAAACCTTAGTGCCATGGCATTATATGTCACTAGTTGGGTTCTTGCAAAACCAATCTTGCAGGGAATGGTGAGTGAGCCATCATCATCATGTGCCATACCCGTTGGCGATTATGTCCTTCCACAATCTTCTATCTGCAGTGCATCGTATCAGTTCTGTTGTTGACCGTTTTTCATGCCATGACACTGACCTATCCAGTTATGTTTTAACATGATTATTCTAGGCAATATAAGAAGGTAGTTTGCCATTCCTTTCCTTCTTGGCAGTGACTGTACTAGCCGGAGATCGTGGCCATTGTCTCTATACATGAGATCCTCTGCCTGCCATCGCAGAGTGGAGATCATAACCGGCACTACTTGTCGGCTGCTCCCACAACACAATACCTGCTCCAAAGGCTTCACACAACCCTGATATGGGGCTAAATGGGAGCTTCACCTTGTCCAAGGGTGTCCCGAAGACTAGCGGAGGAAAGGAGACGTCTTACTCCTCCTTTGGTAGGGCAGAACACTACCCTGTTAACCACGAGTGAGTCAAGAAAACATGAATGACAGAACAAATGGTAAAATAACAGAAAATGGACTTTTAAGCAAACAATTCATCATCATTAGGTCACATGTCATTAGCAGAATGTTGCACTCAACACAACTCATCTGAAAGAATCTCTGTCTAGCCAGATCTCCCACTTTTTCTGTTGCCATGTTTTCAAGGTCTCCTTGATGTTTTGAAACATCTTCTTGGTGTGCCCTAGATTTGCCGCTTACCATTACTGTTCTTTCCAACCCATTGATTTTTTTAACATGTGGCCATAGTATTTTAATTTCCTTTGTTGAAAGGTGCTTATAAGCCAGTTCTTTTTATGTTCAAATCTTTTAATATGTCTTCATAGCTCTGTTTCATTACCCAAAGTATCTTAAGGATTTTTCAGTAGAATTTTGTTTTGTATAAATTGGTTTTCTTACTTGCTGTTTGCAGAATTGTCCTGAAACACAAAATGGATAACTTTTTTCTGAGTTCTTTATAGAGTTTTATGCCAATGGTTGTTTTGGTAAAATCCATGAGTTTTTTTTTCCCAAGTTGATCTGGAGGTCTATTTGCTCAGAAAAGTCTATTTTTTCTTATGCATCTGAGCGCATTTAGCTCAAGTGGGCCAGAACAGATGCAAAATCAAGGTCTTCTAAGGTTTTACTGTTTGTCCATTTATTGACTGATTGCATAAGGTCACTTTCATTTTGTAACTGTAGCTTGCACTAGCCTGTAGTTTGCTATATGCAAAATATTGTGGCCTGTAGCAGATAACAACATAGTGCATCTATACTCATTTAATGTAATTTTGAGGACAGATAAAGAAGAGAAACAGAAGAACTAGTAACTACCAAACAGAAAAATCAGCTGTGGGCAGACTGACTTTTATTAAAGAAATAAATCTGAAGCTGCTTAGTGATATCAAACTGTTGGTGTATGATTTGATGCAGTACATAAAACAGATATATAAATATGACTAGAGACTTCCACCTGATGTAATTTTGACCACATAATCCATTAATGTGTCTATTATCACCAAAACAAAAAAAAACATAAGCAGATACCATGATTTTAATATGCTCCAAGGTGTAACTGATGTTGTATCTCCAGGATTAATCCAGTGGTAAATGTGTATGCCTTCCATCTAATTAAATGTCCTATGTTCCACTGGCATTATCTAAATAATCCGCATTAACAAATAGTTTGAAGGGAGATAAAGAGACAAAAACAAAGGAAAAATACACAGGAATAAAATATACAGAATAATTAAAACAAGCACTTACAAATAAAATATTCAAAAAATCTCCATTTGCAAACCAGTATAAACCTGAGGAAATAAAAACATGACATGCTCAAGAAGATGAAAACCTCATGTCATAGAGATTGAATGTGTTAGATATCAGAAAAGAGGAAATAAGTGAGGAGACAGAATGTTGTGTGTAAATAAATTCAACAAACATTAACAACTAATAATGAACCAACAAAAAGAAGGAAAACTGAAATCATTCAGAATAACTTTAACAAAAAAAACAACAACAATAAAACATTATGCTCACTCTCTCTATGTATTTACTTACTTGTACAATTAAAGAGTCATAACATTAATTACAACACATACTAGTATAAGAGTAATTAAAAAATATAACCACAAAATGTAACTTTGAAAATAAAACACAATACACCAGAACAATTATTTTAAACAAAATTACTTATTTGTAAAAAAATCTGGCAAAATATAACAAAATTAAATGTAATATATTTTAATGACAAACACTTACATTAACAAGACTGACTAAAAGCCACAGCAGTCAAGTCAAAAGCTTCAGATTGGTCATTTTAGACCAACCATCACATTGCACATTAAAACAAAATTGGGCAAAGAAACATGTCCAAGCGGAGAAGGCAAAAAAAAATCAAACAAAAGAAATTTCCCCTCAGGCATGATTACTTCCCTATCCTTTTGAGTGATAACATTTCTGGTGACAATATAATGTAAGCTTAAAACAGATGACTCACTTTTGCTCTTAGAGAAAGATTGATGTAGTTATAGGAAAGTTACTGAAGAAGAATAAAAAGCAGGGTAAAGAAACATGGCTATAAATGGCAACAACAAATATAACTTTAGACTGCAGAACGGAATGGCTTCACTGCAGGTGAAGCATTCACATATATGTTCGGCCCCCGCTCCAACATCTAACAAAGTGGTCATCCCCATCACTCACACTATTCCACTGAATGTGTTGCGTTCTGTAAAAAAAGGCATCTTTTCCGTTCATACTATTGTACTGAACATACAACATTCTGGATAAAGGGCTCGCAGTTCAAAATGGACACTGCCAGGTTGCCATAATGGCCTTCACATACAGCATAATCTTCATGTACCTGAATCAAATTTGTGTGGACTTCACGGTTAGAGAGCATGCCACAACAATAATTGCTATCCCAACAAATTAATCCCACCAGCTGGTGGCAAATATGCAGTCGAAAACAGACACATTTGATCCCAGGGCAAACCGGGTATCTGGTACCGTTTCACTAAACTCCACGGCTAGTCGCCTACGGCACTATCTCAGTGTGCTAGTGCCAAGAACATGTTGGCTCAGTGGTTAGGTGAATGCGACCAGACTACAGCTGTCTCCATAAATGACAATCCAAACCAGAAAAATTCACTTGAAATCACACTACCACAAAAATGCCCCTTGTCCTGAATCTGATTTGACTAAGCGGCTATGTTGGCCTGCCGCACCATCCGGAAGTAAAATATGGTGATGGAAAATGGTCAACAAGAGAACTGATATGACGCACTGTGGATAGAAAATTGTGGAAAAACATGATCGCCTACACCAATTGGTATGGCACATGATGATGATGAAGTCAAGAGCGGCACAAAATGTTATCTATGTCAAGAGGAGCACAAAATGTTATCCATATTATAGTCTTACAAAAATAAAATGATTTAAATAATTTTAGGTAAAGACAGTTACTCTGAACAGTAAGTAACTGATAAAATTAGCTGCAGGCATTGCAAAACATTATGCTGTGGAATCCACAGAGAAGAGATGCTATGGATTACAAAAAAAATAAAAATCATTGCTACTGGACTTATTTTCAGTTCAGTTGTTCAGTGCACACAATGTTATACTTTATAGTTTGTTCTTTCAAAAACATTTTATGTGTTGTGCTGCTGTTTAGACTGTGTTATGATACACTTTGGAAGACACTGCATTGGATGCCTGCATTATTACAACCCTCTTTTCTTTAATCTTCTTCTTCTTTTCTCTTTTCACCGATACCTAAAAGGTGTCGTTGTTATATCATTTGTCGTTCTTGAACTGATCGAACTGTCTGAATTAGTGATTTTCCTTCGTTGTTACATGTCTCTGTCACTGCATCTATCCATCTTCTTCTGGGTCTTCCTCTTGGTTTTTTATGGTGATTGGTGAGGATTCATTCTGACCAGGTGGCCAAACCATTTAAGTTGTTGTTCTGTATATTCTTGGCAGGGTTTGGTTCCTACCATTTTTCTTATGGTTTCATTTGGTATTCTATCTCTTCTTGAGTTGTTTGTTACTTTTCTCAAGCATCGCATCTCACATGTATTGATCTTTCTTAATTGTGATTTAGAAAGGGTCCATGTTTGACTTTCATAGCACAAAGTTGGTATGAAAATGCTATTTATCATTTGTTGTTTAGCTGGCATAAAAATGTTTGGATGTCTTAGCAATGGTGAAAGTTGGTATGTGACAGCATTTGCTTTTTGTATTCTCATGTCAATTTCTCTGTCTAGTTTTCCATCTTCTGTGAACATTGTGCCCAAATACTTGAATTCATCTACTTGTTTTATTTCTTTATCTTTGATCTTGATGTTTAATGGGTGTCTTCATTTGCTTATTCTCTTATCCTCTGTAATCAAACCTTAGAAATAAACAACCCTATAAAGTTAAAAATCACAAAGAGTTAGCCATAATGGTTGCTGCTGGGCAAAAATGTTTGGCAAATCTACCCATGGTGAGGACGGATATGTTTGGCAAATCTACCCATGGTGAGGACGGATATGTTTGGCAAATCTACCCATGGTGAGGACGGATATGTTTGGCTAATCTACCCATGGTGAGGACGGATATGTTTGGCAAATCTACCCATGGTGAGGACGGATATGTTTGGCAAATCTACCCATGGTGAGGACGGATATGTTTGGCAAATCTACCCATGGTGAGGACAGATATGTTTGGCAAATCTACCCATGGTGAGGACGGATATGTTTGGCAAATCTACCCATGGTGAGGACGGATATATAGAACCAATTCTGACCTATGGAAGCGAATAATGGACAGTAGACAAACAAATGAAAAGACGATTAGAGGCCACAGAGATGGGATTTCTCAGAGAATGTTGAAAGTTCCCTGGACAGCTAAAAAGACCAATGAGGAAGTTCTCAAAGAGGCCAACACAAAAAGGGAACTCTTAAAAAACATCAGAAAGAAGCAATCAACATTTTTCGGGCACATCATGAGAAGAGGAAAGTTGGAATACTTGGTTACAACTGGCAAAATAAAAGGAAAGAGAGATCGCGGGCGACAAAGAGAGAAATACTGGATAGCTTGGTGTCATGGCATGGAAAACAGTCAACAACAGAACTGATATGATGCACTGTAGATAGAAGATTGTGGAGGGACATGATCACCTACGCCAACCGGTATGGCACATGATGATGATGATGAGAACAAAAATTCATATAAGAGAAGGAGTATCTTGGTCTACGCCCTATGGGCCGACTACGGCTCGAAAAGTCAATAGATAGATAGAATAACGAAATTATGCACATTTTTAAAAATGATCCCAGAATGAAAAATATGACATTTATGTTACGTCATAACAATCAATATTATTTACAAGTCAATTTTATTATTTTTATTTACACAACTGGACTTATTTTGTGTGATATGCCCTAAAGTACCAGTTTCATTATCAGAATCACTACCACTTGATTCCTCTGAGGCACTGATAGTGCTGGGACAGAGGCATCCACTAGCTAAACCTAAGCTAGATCATCTTGGTTTTTTAGCATTCTATTACTAATATTACGACTATCACCATTATCACAACAAAAAAATTATTGCCCAAGTCTGAGAATACTCTATTTCTGAATTACTCAATAACAAAGTTTTGAATGTAGATCTTACTTGTTCTGCACTAAGCCAGTGGTGGGGAGTGTTAGACACTCCAAGGTATGGTGACAGCTTTACAAAAAAGGAACACAACACAATACTGACGTTTCGGCCTGTGGCCTACTTCAGAAAACAGGGACAACGACAACAAACGATGAAGCACAATTATCTATAACTACATGGTAGATGATCAGGAGAAATGGAGAGGTGGACAGAAAAGAAGAGAAGAGAGTAGGATGTAGAAATAAGAAAGGAGGCTACATGAGGGGAGGTAGGATGAGTGTCAAGATGTGTAGAATACAAGGATAGGAAAAATGAGGAAGAGATAGAAATGATAATAGTACAATGTGGGTAAATATATCGTAAAACGTATAAGAAAAATCAAACAATTAGCTGAGATAACTTGACTGTCCGCCGTGAAGCAATCGAACCAAATGGACACGAGGGAGGCCAAGAACAGGATAGTGGGAGAAACGATAGAGAGGGGTGGAGAGGGTAGATTAGGGGGATGGGGGGAGAAGAAATAGCGGGTAGCCAGACAAGTGTAACAACACTAGTAAAAATAATAAAGAAAAAGGCCCCAACAGTGGCTCAGGTAATGGCATGTCAGCGACCAGACAAAAGGGCGAGAGGAGTAGAAGATAATAGGTCCCATAAAATAAATGGGGCCTAACAGAGAGGGAAAATCCAAACAAAGGAATCGGAGGAGCAAAAGACGAGGGGGAGAACTGGGGATGAGCAATAGAGGTAGTCTATGTTGGGCTAAAAATATCAGGATGGAGAGATGAGAGGACATAATAACCAAGGGAAGAGAAATAGAGAGGAAGACTAAGAAGGGTAAGAATATGGTGTGAGTAAAATGGACAGGAGGAGAGGCGGTGGGTCAGGAGTGAATAGAGGGGAGTCCAAAAGAAGTGGAGTAATAGAGGGACTGTAAGCAGGAAGTAGTGCCTAGAGAGGTAGAGAAGTAGGGAAACGGAGAAACTAGAGGGGGATACAAAGAGAGGTGGAGAGAGGTAGAGAAGTAGGGAACCGGAGAACCGGTGCTTATTCTGCACTATATCGTTTTGGTTGACTGCAAGAAGTACCAGCAGTGGGCATGGCCATTATGTGACAGAAATTTGAGAAATAAACAATGAATATAAGAAACCATGAGGTATCAACAGGAAGTTCTAGTGACAAGTCTTCTACATCCGGAAATCAAGTATTGAAGTTGAAATAAAAAGCAAAAATCAGTGAAAATGAAACAAATATTCAGCTACACTCGTCTAAGCCGAATTTTCGGCGATTGGCTAGAAATAAACACATTTTATCGAACCAACGTGTTGGGTAATAGCCCTGAAAGAGTTAAAAGGATGTTAATTGGGTGTAGATACCAGTTTTTGCGGCATTCAGCTAGTCGGTGATATTTTTGTCTGTCAGTCCAACATATCTCACTTCAGCACTGTATGTTTGAGTACCAGGTTGCCTTCTCTCTCCACTTCCTGCTCACTTGGCCAGATTAGATGGTCTCTGTTTCCAGCAGCACAGCCAGGAGATGGAACAGGGTTTCGATTAACTGTTGTTCGCCGATTCTGACACATGCAATCAGCTGCGGGTTGCTGACTACACTCAGTTTAGTTGCCGGAGGGCAATTTGGCCCCCCCCCCCCATAATTATTTTTAAAATGCGCTTCAAACATTTTCATTGTACACTGGCTTCATAAAACACCTACATTACTAATTTTAACTACCCATGGTATTGTCACTGCTCATCTGTACCACCATAATTCTGTACCTTGGCCTACATACCTTTAAATATCACATTGAGCGGATGCTTGAAGCTGGATGACCATAAACTGGTATCACTCTTCATCTGTGAGTGATTAGAACAACATGTGCCCATATTTAAATTACCATGCCATATCATAAAAAGCATATTAATTTTTTTGCTGTGCATTTTGGATGCTACTTTTATTTTGTGAGCAAAAAAGCTGTATTTTATTCTGTATATCTTAATATTTTGTAATTTCTGAATATTTTTGTACACACAAAAGAGTTGAACAATGAAAAATAGTACATATATTTCTCATTTTGACACATCTGTCACGTATGAATATTTATGTTGTAAAATGCAAATTTGTAAAACTGTACTTTTGGCATATGTCACTGAATGTTAGTAACAACTACTGTATTTATACTCAGCACTAGGTATTGAGTTTATAATTTGCAAGAGAGATGTCTGTTTGAAAACAAATGTTATTAGTGTTATTGAATTTCTTTATTAGTCCTTATAGCACAGATTAAAAACTGAGCAATCAAGCATGTAAAAATGTATTGAGAACAAAATGCACTGTGTGCTCTCTAAGTGTTGTTTAACAAACAGAGAAGAGATAATGTAGAGTTCCCGGATTAATGTGAGTAAAAAATTGAGTTACTAAGTCTAAGATAGAATAACAATTTTAAGTGAGAATCATCCAGGCTATATAAGAATGAATAGAATAATAAAGAAAGAAATTGTTTTATTTAGTGTCATTCTTTAGCACAATCACAATTTTGTGTGCATCAGTTTTACTACTGTTACTTTACTGATGTGAGACTCTTTACAGTGAGCTTTGCTACAAAAGATATGTAATCATTCAACTGTGTAGACCACTGAGACTTTGTAAGTTATTGCAGAAGAACATTCATCCAAATTAAATGTTTGTACACAGTTCGTTAACCTTCGCTGTAGATAGAGTCTCTATTTTGATGGCTTCGTTCGTGACCTTGGAAGCTACGGACCTGACTTGTGCAAACGGTTGGTTTGGGGCAAATTGTACGTTACAATTTCACTGCTATAATAGCGTAGTTTGTGACGGAACTACAGGGATATGCCCAAACAATGACCGTTGTCAGCACAAATATTTTGGACCCCAGTGTCAATGCTTGGTTCTCGTGTGCAAGTGCGCCCATGGATCTGAGCCTGCTTTCCTGTTTGATAACAACGACACCACATGTAATCCAGACACAAATTCTGCATCAGTTGAGGCAACTCTCAACCAATCTTTGCTGTTCTCCTGGTTTAGGATTTATGTGAATGAGTTAACAGTTCCTGACAGTTTCACGGTGGAACTAAGTGGTTCTGCCTCATGTAGCAATGATTCGGGGTTTGTAGTTGGTCAGCACGAGATTGATGTCTTTTGCTCTGGGGCTGGTCTGATCAACAAGTTATGGATTGCAGGGGCGATAGTTGCAAATGTCTGCTCCATCTACATGGGCGGGGGTAGGAATGTGGCTCTCAAACAGAACACAAACCAGGCCGACACATTTAATGCTTGTTATACAGGAGACGGATGTGGACCAGAGGCCGCGGTAAATGGCAAAACAAAGACCAATCTCTATGACAATGACTGCACACACACAAAACTGAGAAGTGGAACCAGTCCTGTTTACTGGTATCTGAACTTTGCCACGCCCCAGAAGATTCACATCATTCGAATCTATCATCGAGCTAGCACTATGATTCGGGTAAAGAATGCCACTCTAAAGGCTTTCTCTGACAGTGGCGGCGTAGTGTTCCAGTGTAATGGCATATCATACCCTAATGTTTCTATGAACACTATTGTAGTCACCACACTAACGCCAATGGCACACATTCAGATTGAGTACTCACCGACCATTTCGCAGGCCGGCAGTGCACTGACGGTGTGTGAGGTGCAAACATTTACAGACACCTATTGTCCGAACGGGTATTCTTTGTCATTTTGTGCAGTGTGTAGCGGATGTAGCAAAAGCTGCGACGTCATCATCGGTACGTGTCACGGCAAATGTTCTCATGGGATCTATGGACACGACTGCTCCAGGTCTTGTCTCAGTGTCTGTCCTTTATGTGAGAAAAATCAGGAAAATGTCTACAATGTAAACATCCTGGCTATACCTGTAATGACACTTGTCCCGATGGTAATTTTGGGCTACAGTGCGAACAGATGTGTTCTGATGGCTGTGACATCATATGTGACCCAGAAAGTGCAGACTGTACGTGAAAGGAAACGTACTACAGGTCAGACTGCATTCTCGAATGTCCGGACAACTGTTTCAACGACACCTGTGAACAGTCAACTGGGAACTGTGCACGCATGGGAACGTTCTATGGGTCAGACTGCTCTTAAATCTCCAGACAACTGTTTGAACGAAACCTGTGAACAGTTATTCGGGGCCTGCATCTCGTATGTTGATGATTCACACGTTAAGAAGAGTCTGCAGACTAACCCAAGCATATGGATACCTCAATGTGTTTATGTGCTAGACTTGGTTCATTTTTTGGTGTTTTTCCGTGAAGCCATGACTCATATCTTAATGTGTTTCTGTGCTAGTCATGGCTCATCTCTTGATGTGTTTCTGTGCTAGCCATGGCTCAAATCTTAGCTTGTGTGTGTGTGTGTGCTAGCCATGGCTGATATCTAGTTGTGTGTCATGTTAGTCATATCTCATATCTTGGTGTGTCCGTGTTAATCATGTCTCTTATCTTTATATGCATCTGAGTTGAGTAATATCTCATAACTTAGTGTGTATCTGTGTTAGTCATATGTCATATCTTTGTGCGTGCATGTCTGGGTTAGGGATATCTCATATCTTTGTGTGCATGTTTATGTTAGTCATATCTCATATCTTTGTGTGTGCATGTCTGTGTTTGACACATCTCATATACTTGTGTGTGCATGGCTATGTAAGTCACATCTCATATCTTTGTGTGTGCACGCCTATGTTAGTCATATCTTATATCTTTGTGTGTATGTCTATGTTAGGTATGTGTCATATCTTTATGTGCATGTCTATGTTATTCATGTGTCATATATCTTGATGTGTGTCTGTGTTAGTCATGTCTCGTATTGCTGTGTACATGTCTGTGTTATTCACATCTCATATCTTTGTGTGTGCATGTCTGTGTTAGTCACCTCTAGTGACTCGGGCAGATGGTGCTCGTAAACCTGGGAGGGCAGACCTCTAAGGGCAGAATCCCCCTAAGGGCAGAATCCCCCTACAGAAAAGACAATCTGCTGCCTTGCAGGAAGATTGGGGACAATCAAAGGCTAAGGAAAGCGAACCTGAATAAAATGCTGGCTGAAATCGGATGCACTGGGCCACTGGCGCAGAACACAGTGCAACGTATTAACGGGTGTTCAGTCAGAGTGGATCTGGCAGACTCTAAATGTGATGTTCTGTCTGTGGGGGCGATCAACACACTTAACCTGACAGCTGACTTCATGTGGGAGTCTGGAATCCTACTCTGATTGAGTCCTGATCGCAGAGACAGAGAGAGAGAGAGAGAGAGAGAGAGAGAGAGAGAAATATTATGTATAAATTATCATTAATTCTTTAGTACACAGTAGTGGCTACTGAAAAATAAAATGAAAGCTCAATAATTAATGTACACATTAAGACTGTGAAAGTATAAAAAGTAAAAATGGTATGCTGTAAAGTTAATATCATTTAACTAACCTCCCATTTCAACCTGACAACATTATAAATGTTGAAAAATTCATCCAAACTCAACATGCCAGTTTTGCTACTGTTTAGAGATTTGAACATCAAGTAGTAATCTTTTCGAGCTGAAAGACAGAACATGAAGATTACATAAGTACATACCAAATAAATGTAGAAGCAAACTTAGCTAAAAAATATTATGATTTCATCATCAAATACCATGCCTGCTTGAGTAGATGACCATGCCTCTCCACAACTTCTGATCTTGACAGTTATTTATCATTTTTGTTGTTGACCTTCTGCCAAGCCATTCTCTTAAGCTGTCTGGTATCTTTTCTCTTTCCTTCCCTCTATCTCTTTGTTCCTCAATTTTTCAAGTTGTTACAATGTATTCCAGCAGTTCCCTTCTCATTACATGGCCTAAAAATGCTGATTGTTTCTTCCTAATAATACTGGATATTAGATTTGTTTACATGGAATGATCTTAAAAGAATGGCAAAAAACAGAATGACTTGGAAAATGTTTGTTGAAGACCTATGCTCCACTGGGAACTAAAAAGGTAGAAGAATATTGTTTCACTTATCTTTATTGTGCATTTTGGTGAAGACTTTTTCTTTGTTCAAAGAAAACATTACTTCTGTCTTTTTGCTTTCCTTCACTATAATGTCTAACATTTCTTGCAACCCATTTTAACTCTTAGCGATTAAGACTGTATCATCAGCATATCTTAGATCATATATAATATGACCTCTGATTGTTATTCCAGGCATGCCCCTTATGGATCTTAAAATAATCTCACTATACATATTAAATAAATCTGGTGACAGCACACAACTTTGCCTAATACCCTGTTTTATTTGTTGAAACATTCCAATTGTAATTTACAAAACATGATTAAAAATGCAAGGCAAATGTTCTAACAAGGATGTTGTGATACTCAGTGTTTAATCACTGGGAAAATAAACACAAAGATAAGATGAAGAGCAACAGAAAAATATCTTACTAGGTTAGATGAAGAGAACTAATTTCCAATATTAGGAAGAGACGATCATCATTTTTTGGCCATGTAATGAGAAGAGAACAACTGGAATATATTGTAACAACTGGAAAAATTAAGGGACGAAGAGATAGAGGGAAGCAAAGAGAAAAAATAACAGACAGCTTAAGAGAATGGCTTGGCAGAAAGTCAACAACAGAAATGATAAATAGCTGCCGAGATCGAAAATTGTGGAGAGACATGATCACCTACGCCAGTAGGCCCGGTACTTGATGATGATGATGATGATGAGGTTCGATGACATAATGGATATAAATCTGTAAACCTAATAATAAATACACCGGACACAGAGAAGCAGGAACAAAATTGTCCATGTCATGTGGTGTTGACAAATTGATAAATGAAAAATGGCAGAGAATAAGAAGCAGAGCTGAAAAACTATAAACATGAATATCATTTCATAACACGTTTTACAACATTTTAATAACTAAGGCATGTGACGGTGACTCACTTTTATTTGGTAAAAAATACTCCATCATTCCAATAAAATGTTTCACAGTCAGACGTGTGTGGTTCTGCAAAAAAAAAGAAAGAAAGAAAGAAATAAAATTATGGTATTATTAATTAAGATCAATGTGAATAATACTGGATGTTAACATGCTCCTGCAAATAAATATACTGTATCAATCTGCCATTTGGGAGCCGCGATAGCTCAGTGGTTAGTGAACTGGACTTCAAAGGACAAGGGGTAGGGTTCGATCCCATCTGACGGCTTCTGGGTTCACCCAGCCTTAAATGGGTACCGGATGTTTTTCTGGGAAAGTAAAGCGGCACGGGCGTAATATTGACCACATTACCCCAAAAATCATGTGCTGAAGGTCTGTAAAATTTAGGGTCACTAACACCATATTCCCTATATGCCACTTGGCGTGACGGGGCTCTTTACTTTTTTTTTTTTACTTTACATGACAGTTTAGGTGACTGATTTTGTTATGAAGTAAAAAAAAAAATATAATCCTAATAATTGTTTCACTGCCATGTCACCATGAAATAAAATATCATAGGGATAATTCAAAATATATCTCTTGTCAAACTCTAAAGTCTACGAGATTCCAGAAGCAAGCCTGTGCACTCTTTCATCTATGACTTCATTTTATTATTACCCTGGACATGGCAACATTTTTTATTCTACTCTGAAAACTATATTAAAGAAACTATAGAACTTACACCTTGAGTGACAAGCAACTTGAAGGCATGGACACATCCTTCTCGTTTGTGGAAGAACAGAGACCTGACTTTGGTTTTCTCCAGGTTTGAAAATGTATCATAAACTACTGCTAATAACTGTGGATGAGATTTATGAGAAACATAAGATTTTAAACCTTTTAATTATTAATTAATTCTAGACTAAGAAGTGGAAAATCATTACAATTAATTTATGCTGAATTATGTTTCATCATCATCGAGTGCCTTCTCCGCAACGAAGGTTGGCTACCATGGATCCCCATTCTACTCTGTTTCTTGCTTTGGTGGTGCAGGCTGTCATAGATCGACTTGTCCATCTTTTGATGTTACTCGTCCATGTTAATCTTGGTCTGCCTCTGCCTCTCTTACCTTGTATTTTACCTTCCAATATTACTTTTAGTAAGCTGTTGTGTCTTTTAACATGCCCCAAAAATTTCATTTGTCTTGTCTTAATTGTATTTAGTAATTCTCTTTTTATTTTTAGTTGTTTTAAAATTTCATCGTTTGTTTTCTTTTCTTTCCATCCATTTCTACCTATTCTTCTATAAATCCACATTTCAAAGGCTTCAATTTTCTGTTCTGTTTTCTTGTCTAATGTCCATGTTTCTGCACCATATCGGAATGTTGAGAAGATATAACATTTTGCTATTCTTAGTTTCAGCTCTGCTGATATTTATTTTGTTGTTAGTATATTTTTCATGGCATTAAAATTAATTTTTGCCATACCTATTCTTTTGTTTATTTCAATTTTACATTTTCCATCATTGATTATAGTATGTCCCAACGATGCCATATGACCTATATTGGTGAGTCTGGAAGAAGATTAGCGGAAAGATTTTGTGAACATCTACGTGATGTCCAACAAAATACTGGTACTCCGGTATCTTCCCACTTCAACTCCCCTGATCACAAGGGCAAAGACGACATCCGTGTCACTGGTATTGTCCTTTGTCACTCTGGCGACCGCAGCCGCTATACTTTGGAAAATCGCCTTATAGTCCAGTATGGTTCGCTGACCCCGAGAGGTATGAATGTATCACACTCATACGCATAGTTTCCTTTTGCTTGCTCCTTCCCTTTTGCATAGCCTTCTCTACTACACATATTTGGGTTATTTGGTCTACTTACTATGCCATGCTTTTTATAGTTCTTCTCCTCTAGTCCCTTATGAGACACTTCAGTTTTCTCCTCTATAAAAAAATTTTTTTCTGTGCTTCTTACCCCTCATTTATTTTTACTGTACCCCACTCTCAGACATCTCACTCTTAGCGTCTTTTTACACCTGTTAGTCTACTATTCGATTCTTTCTCCTTTGTGTTTGCACACTGACCCTTGTGTTTACTCCTCTGGTTCTGTTTACATTTACGCACTTTTTCGCACGATTTTCGACGTTCACGACAGCCGCACTTGGTTACGATTTTATTTTGGATTTGACAGGATAGTTTTACTTTTTGTTGTTTTCTTTAACACATTTCGATTGTTTTTGTTTTGGTTGTTTCGTTATTAATTTGTGTGTGTGTGTTTTTATTGTTTGTTCCTGATGAAGGCCTATTGAGCCGAAACGTTGTTTAGTCTGTGTCGTCCACTTGTCACGTAAAGCTTCTTACATACCTTTTTTTATTTTTTAATTTTTCCTCATATTCAGCTTTACTGCAGCTTCGCATTTTTATGCCTTAACCCTTTACTATGTCCCAGGTAGTTGTAACTCTGGACTGTCTCCAGATGTATTCCCTCCACTGTGATATTGAATTGTAGGTTTTGAGAATTTTCTTTGTTTATGATCATAGTTTTAGTCTTTTTGATATTCATATCTAGTCCATATTTTTTGCTTATTATATTTATTACATTAAGCAATTGTTGTAGGTCTTTAGGATTTTCTGCTAGTAGAACAATATCATCAGCATATCTCAGGTTATTGATTATCTTTCTATTAATGTTTAGGCCTGGCATCTCTGAGATGTTTTTAAAGATTTGCTCAGTGTATAGATTGAACAAGCTTGGCGATAGGATGCATCCCTGTCTTACTCCTCCTTTTATGTCCATGGGTGTAGAGTTCTCCTTGTTATATCTTATTATTGCTGTTTGCTCCCAGTACAAGTTACATATTAGTCGTATGTCTGTGTCGTCTAGATGTCATCTAAATTATCTTTATTAATTCTAAAATTTTCCACATGTAATTACAAAGTTAATTAGTTATTCTTCTGCAATAGCATGTTCTCATATTTTGATCATAATGTGGATAATTATTAGTGAATGATTTAAAACTAGATTATGATACCTATCTGTGGCCGACATTTACAATCTTCTTCTTTTCTCTTTCTCACTGGACCCGAAAAGGTGTTGAGGTTATATCATTTGTCGTTCTTGAGCTGCTCGAACTGTATGAATTAGTGATTTTCCTTTGTTGTTACATGTCTCTGTCATTGCATCTATCCATCTTCTTCTGGGTCTTCCTCTTGGTCTTTTTCCATGCATTCTCGAGAAGAACGCCCTTGATGGTGATTGGTAAGGATTCATTCTGACCAGGTGGCCAAACCATTTAAGTTGTTCTTTTGTTGACATTTACAATGCCGTACTAAAAATTACTACCACTTAATTGTAATTTTCATCATTATGATCATCATCAAGTACCATGCCTGCTTGCGTAGGTGACATGTCTCTCCACAACTTTCAATCTCGACAGTTATTTATCATTTCTGTTGTTGACTTTCTGCCAAGCCATTCTCTTAAACTGTCTGGTATATTTTCTCTTTGCTTCCCTTTATCTCTTCATCTCTCAACTTTCCCAGTTGTCACAATATATTCCAGCTGTTCTCTTCTCATTGCATAGCCAAAAAATTATGATTGTTTCTTCCTAATATTGGAAATTAGCTTTCTCCTTGCTTTGGCCTCTTTCAGAATATTTTCATTACCCTTCTTAGCTGTACATGGTATTCTCAACATTCTTCTGTAAAACCACATTTTTACAGCCTTCAGTGACAGTGATTTTATTGTCCATGATTCACATCCATATGTTAAGACTGGCTGTACATAACATTTAAGTACTCTTTTTCATGTTTCTATTGTCAAAAATGGATTGCACAGTATTTTGCTCATTTTTTTTCGAAGGCTGCTTATGCCTGAGCCATTCTGCATCTCACCTCTGTTGTAAGTCTACCAAAATTTTAAAATTAGGAGCTCTAAAAGTGTTTTCTTTGAACTTTTTGACACACATTTGTTATGTTTACACTAGGATAGACATGGGGAACTTGGATTTTTCTGTCTCAGGTTGATTTATGACCTGAATTTGACCTCGGAGGTCAGACGTGTTACAATGTCTATCGGCATGGACGCTTTAAGTCCATAAGTATGTTCGGCTATCTCATAGTGCCATCCACCATGTTTCTCAAATTACAAAGGGTTGTTTGATGTTGACCAAGGGCTGAGGAAATTTCCCTTGTCACGGAAAAAAACAATCGACCAGTTTCTAGAAAATCAGCTACATTTTTTTCATTATTTGAGGTTGATCTCACGAAATCAGGGAGAAAAAAAAAATTCCAACAACAATGGAAATAAATCAAACACTCAGGAGTCACCACCGGAAGTGATTATTAGAAAGGTACACAGAGGAGGGAGGAATGTTTGAACATGGCAAAATATCAAATTTTGAAGAATTTTAAAACAAACAAGAAAATACACATGTGTGCGCATGCATGCATGCACACATATACTTGTTTAAAATTGGTGTATTAATAAATGTAATCACTAAGAAATATAAATTTTCATAGAAATGCTACAAAATATTCTCATAAAGTAGTAACATTAAATCTTACTAGATTCATGAGGAAATACAGTTCCAGGGAAAGGTAGACAATGAAAAATACACAATTTACTCTGGACTCATTGTAGGCTGGCAACATCACATCTGGGTAACTGGAAATATAAAGAGGTCATTGCTTGTCAATTCTTAAATGAATCCTGAGCTGAGACACAATATGATAACCAAAGCGAACAGACTATATCAACCATGGCCAAGTGTGGTTGGCAGAAAAATTCAAGTTATGAAAGTCTCCACAAATTTACAGATTTTTAAAACACTCTTAACATGAGAAGAAATGGGGAAATTGATCCCCAGAAAATCTGAAAACAATTAGGATATGGTGGTTGGTTGGTTGCTTTCGCCCGATGACTAAAGTATTCTAGAGTATTGTAGTAGACTAGAATATTCCTCTTCATCATCCGCCCTTACAAGGACATAGTGTCTGCGTTGTGCTGTGATTTGCAGTATAACTGTTATATTTGCACCTTTCAACACATCCGACTTCAGCACAACATTTTTGAGTACCGGGTTGTCTTTACTCTTCGATCCCTGCACGCTTGGCCAGACTAGACAGGTTAGTCTGTTACTGGAGGCACCACGGAGAGGTGAAGCAGGGTCTGGATGGTTTTGGTTCACCGATCCTGGCGCAAGCCATCAGCTGTGGGTCGCTGACAACTTCCAGCTCTGGTGCTGGTAGGCGCACCTTCGCCTCCAATTAGGATATTATAAGACAGTTTCTGATGTGGGTTGCTGACAACTTCCAGCTCTGGTGCTGGTAGGCGCGCCTTCGCCTTCAATTAGGATATTATAAGACAGTTTCTGATGTGGGTTGCTAACAACTTTCAGCTCTGGTGCTGGTAGGCGCGCCTTCGCCTCCAATTAGGATATTATAAGACAGTTTCTGATGTTCAGATATTAGAATAATGCCTGATGGAAGACAATGGATAATAATCATCATCATCATCAAGTGCAATCTCTGCATCGAAAGTTGGCTGCCATGGAGCACTACTCCCCTCTGTCTCTTGCCTTGATTGTACAGATTGTCATAGACTGACTTTTTCATCTTTTGATGTTACTCAGCCATGTTGGTCTTGCCTCTTTTACCTTGTATTTTCCCTTCCAAGATTACCTTTAGTAGGCTGCTGTGTCTTTTAACATGTCCCAAAAATCTTATTTGTCTTGTTTGAATTGTGTGAAAATATTTTTAACCGAGAGAGAAATGAAAGTAAAAGTAAAGTACCCCCGTCACACCAAGTGGCGTATAGGGAATATGGTGTTAGTGACCATAAATTTTACAGACCTTTGGCACATGACTTTTGGGGTAATGTGGTCGGTATTATGCCTGTGCCGCTTTACTTTCCCAGAAAAAAATCCGGTACCCATTAAAGGCTGGGTGAACCGGAGGCCGTCAGTTGGGATCGAACCCTACCTCTTGTCCTTTGTAGTCCAGTTCACTAACCACTGAGCTATCGCGGCTGAAAGAGGAATGAACCCTGCCAAAAAAAATAAAAATAAAAATAAAGACTGTTCTAAAAGATAATACATTAAATGAGAGTGCATGATAAATCATCAGACTAGGCCCATATTCTATTCATGGAATCAGTTTCATTGTAGTCGGCATCCCCATACCCGCTAAAACTCCATCTCAGCTTTTCTTGAAGTGTATGCAGACTGATTGTTCCTGTAAGGTGTTGATTGTAGATACATCTGCTTTTCATACTAAGCTTTTTGGATAGACCAAATCTCTTTCACACCTTTAGACTCATCAGTCTCTCAATATATACATCATTATCCCACCTTTACACTCCACAGTCTCTCAATGTATACATTATTATCTGACCCTTAGACTCCTCAGTCTCTTAATATATCATTGTCCCACCTTTAGACTAACCAGTCTCTCAATGTATACATCATTGTCTCACCTTTAGATTAATACCTTCCATATCTCAGCAATAAAGGTACATTTCATTTTTTATTTCAGCTGAGATTGCTTGGAGAGTGTGAAGCAAAAATTGAACCATGAGGAATCCCAAAGCATCAAATAAAAAAAATATAAAGATAAATTCAGCAGCTTACTTGGCAGTTGTCAATAGAACAAATAGGCTGATAAAACTGCTTTGAATTGTCTTGAAATTCTGTGTGGGACATGAAAGAAAAGAAAATAGACCAAAATTAATAACAAATAATAATTTATTGTAATGTGAATGTTTGATTGTAGGGTGTTTCATATTGAAGTATAATAGAATAACCCTTAGTTATGGAAGGCCCCGGTATCACTGTAAACGAATTAAAATCCATAATTGCTCAACCGCCTGTGCCAGTGGAATCATCCGAATTACTAACTCATCTCCCAAACAAAGAAAGGTAGCCGTAGTTCCCATCATAGCAGTCTCAGCATACACCAAAAGACATAAGGTGAAACCGCACAGAAAGTGAACACAGCCAACTGTTCCCTGCTATACGATATTATCATTCATCGTAAACGATTGGAATATCGAAACATGATCAAAACAGATGAAACACACAGCTCACGGTGTGCACAGAGCACCTAACTCAGTAGCTCCTGCAACAAGCCAGATTTGGAATATGAGAAAACTGCAACAAGGAACACTTTCATACATAGCCTTCAAAGGTTCCTGCCGCCTATCCACCATACTGACAGAAAGTTCCCGTCCTCCTGAAAATGACGATTGTCATATTTTTAAAAATGTATAGCGCTTGATGATATTAGGACATCATTTTTGACTCCAATTCCGAACATATAAAACATAGTTGTTGGATTATCCCCGTCGCACATCAAACAACAGACCGTAAGATTAGCGTATGGCCGGTCTAGGAATATACGATGAGCCATTATGATGACGTAGCACACACAACAATGGCTGCACCCATAGATTCCTGATTACTTAGTGAATGCAGCCTACAACGAACGAAACATGGTGCAAATTCCCTAAAGAGATAAAACTTTGGCTAACTTGATGGAGCAATCCACATTAATGAGTTGTAACATGTAAATGATTTGCGTCAAACAATTCCAACAACTGTCATTGAAAAGCACTCAATGTGATGTAAACCGCAAATCAACTCTAGATGGTGGAAGGTCGCATTCACAACACTTGATTTGTCAAAAAGGAATATTGCCGTGCATACTACTCCGCTTCATTGGCACAGATGTGTTAAGTAGAACATCATTTTGACTTTACGCAGAAAATTGCAATGGAGAGCCAAAATTAATCAGACCCCAAAAGCATCTTCTGCAGAAGAAGATAAAACCTATTTTAGGACAATCAATTTTTAAACATGTTATTACTACTATTTTATCAAAATGTGGAAGTTTACGGCTAAAAAAAAAACCCCTTGTACTGTGCAAAAATAATATAATTTTTGCTGCAAATTATTGCAATTACAAGCATTAGGGCTGCTATACCTGCCTTTGCATAGTAGTATTTTTCTCCCCGTCCCTCCATGTAACATTTGTCCAGCGCTTGTAATTTTAAGTCTTTTAATGCCTCTCCTGTGCCTTCAATAGCTCGATTAATGTCTTGCCCGACAAGAATTTAAGTGGATGGGGGAATTTTTATATTCACACTTACCCTAAATTTTTATTATATAATTAAAATATAATTAAACTGTTACCACAAGTACGCAGTGTATATTCTATCTCTCTCTATTGTCCTTTCAAGCCGAAGACAGCACATAGGGCAGAACCACAACCTCAAAAACAGAAACCTTGCATGCCAAAATGGCACATATTGCAGAGATCACTGCTTCTAAAATCTATGGCTCTGTTTCCATAACAATACTTTTTACAATGACAGCTTGTCAAGCCATCGATCAACCTCCTAGTCGCCTCTTACGACAAGTGTATATTAACATTATTTATAAATATGAACATAATGGCTAATCAGGGGTCATAGGAAGAAAAATGTGCACTTCAAACTATCAAATTTAAAAAAACAATGAAGTGGTAATTTTTATGACCTTGTAGTAATCTAGAGTTAAACTTCTTCACAGTAAGTCAAAACATTTGAGGGTGAATGGGCCAGTGCTCTTCCTAATGACATTTACCACTCCCAGATTCCCATCTGTTTTTAGTTGAGATGATTGGAGAACATCAAGATGCAAGAAACCCATGTCTACTTTGTCACTTACTTAGTACACCATTATACGCTACTGATGCCCATATGAATATTAACATCTACATAGTTTAAACTGGGTGTCCAGTTAGCGCAATCGATAGGTGGTTGGCTTACCACGGCAACAGCCGGGGTTCGTACCCTGGCGAGGACACCTGGGTTTTACTAATTCCCTAAAAATGAGTACCTCTGAAGTCGGAGTAAATCTGCCTGCATGGCGAGGGGCATCCTGTAATGGGATAAAACAGACTTTACACGCAAAATTCAGTCCCACAAAATTGAGTGGGTGGGACTTCGTCAGAGGTCAAAGCTGATGAAAGCGAACGAACGAACATAGTTTAAAGTTTTTCTTCAGTGGCAAGGTGGTGTATGAAAATGATCACAAGGAGTAGTAGTTATATTTAGATTGCCTATTGGGAGGTAAGGCGCCATTCAGCAACAAAGCTGAAAGTTATCAGCAAATAATAGCCGATAGCTTGAGTCAGGATTGATGAATCAGAACTATCCCTCTCTCTCTGCGATCAGGACTCAATTAGAGTAGGATTCCAGACTCTCACATGAAGTCAGCTGTCAGGTTAAGTGTGTTGATCGCCCCCACACAGACTGAACATCACAATTAGAGTCTGCCAGATCCACTCTGATTGAACACCTGTTAAAACGTTGCACTCGTGTTCTGCGCCAGTGGCCCAGTGCCTCCGATTTCAGCCAGCATTTTACAGAACTATCCAAATCATACTCCACCTCTTCATGGTGCCCCTAGAAACAAACTAACCAGTCTAGTCCGGCCAAGTGAGTAGGGATTGACAGGGAAGAAGACCCAGTATTTAAAATGCCATGTTGAAGTATCATAGGGCCCATTCCTTTTCTTTTTACATATAGAAGTATAGTAATGATAGACCTATTTAAAAAAAAAAAAAAGTAGTAAAGTACCCTCGTCACGCCAAGTGGCGTATAGGGAATATGGTGTTAGTGACCATAAATTTTACAGACCTTCAGCACATGATTTTCGGGGTAATTTGATCGGTATCACGCCCGTGCCGCTTTACTTTCCCAGAGAAAAATCCAGTACCCATTAAAGGCTGGGTGAACCGGAAGCCGTCAGTTGGGATCAAACCCCACCTCTTGTCCTTTGTAGTCCAGTTCACTAACCACTGAACTATTGCGGCTCCCAATGGTAGGCCTATTGCAATAAGAAAAACATTGCTTTCGGTGGTCAAACTGCAGAATTTTATCAAATAATAATAATGACTTTTAATGTATATAACATTTCAAAGTGAACAATCACATTGAATAACTCTTTCCTTTTATATATTATGTGTTCAAATAATATAAGTACAACTTTCCTTTAACATACACATACAATTATGCACTTACTGTATCTGTTTTGATTTCAGAAAAAAGATAAAATGCTGAGAACAGAAGAAAACAGCTTCTTAGTACCATAAATAGGATATAAGATACAAAATACAAATTAAAAGTTTAAAAAAAAAAAGAGTAAAGTGCCCCGTCATGCCAAGTGGCGTATAGGGAATATGGTGTTAGTCACCATAATTTTTACGGATCTTAGGCACATAATTTTGGAGTAATGTGGTCAGTATTACGTCTGTGCCACTTTACTTCCCTGGGAAAAAATCTGGTACCCATTAAGGCTGGGTGAACTGGAATTCGTCAATCAGGATTGAACCTGACCTCTTGTCCTAAGTGGTCCAGTTCACTAACCACTGAGCTATCGTGGCTCTCGATACAAATTAAGCAACATCATAATTTTTTAATTAACTGCTGAAATATCATTAACAAATATTTGTAACACAATAGGGCATGCAAATCGGTCAAGGCTCTTTAGGTACTTTTTGGAAGCAAATACCACTTTAGGTATCTCCATCCATCCTTCTTCTCCTGTGAGTAATATGATAGTGCCTGTCTAGCTATGCTGGCATCAGGTTCTCTTAATGTGTGCCTAGTCCAACTCCATTTTCTATTTATAATCTGTTGCTAGAATGGTACTTTGTTCTGTTCTTTCCCAAATACCTTCAATTCAGATCTAATCCCACCATTAGATGTTCACAAATTTACATAGGCAGCTGTTTATGAATGTCTTTATCTTTTGTTTGATTGTAATATTCACAATCCATATCTCTGAGCCATATAATGGGATTGTTTTTACATTTGTATGAATACATTCCATACACAAAGCCACAAATCAAGGCTCAAGCACAGATGAATTGAGACACAAAGCCGCAGCTTTTATTTTGTAGATGTTGCCTAGAGTCATTTTCATTCCAACTTTTAAAGAAAACATTGTGACTCTCATGTTAAAACTTATTTAACTTCTTTTCCAACTTCAGGAACAACATTTTTTAATTGAAGCGAGTGTGTGTTATATAGATTTTTATTCATTTTTTCAATGTGTTTTAAAATTTTCATCAGGACTATTTTGAAAATAGAAATGGGTCCTTCTGGAAACTCGAGTGAAACGTTTTTCTGCTAAGTAAGCCTATGATATGGTAAGTTAACAAAAAAAAAAGTAAAGTACCCCCGTCACGCCAAGTGGCGTATAGGGAATATGGTGTTAGTGATCATAAATTTTACGGACCCTCGGCACATGATTTTTGGGGTAATGTGGTCGGTATTACGCCCATGCCATTTTACTTTCCCAGAAAAAATCCGGTACCCATTAAAGGCTGGGTGAACCCAGAACCTGTTGGTTGGGATAGAACCCTACCTCTTGTCCTTTGTAGGATATGGTAAGTGAATGGATAATAAATGTAGCAGATGATGACGAACTGTATTGTTTATCATTAAATGACAAGTATCAGTGTAAAACAAGTGAAGAGGATGCAACTAGTGATAGTGAAAGTGAAAATGCTATTCATGGACATGGTCAAACTGATAACTGTGCTGAAAAAGGGAAGGGGTCTATTAATAGGTAATTTTGCGATGACAGAACTTATCCCAATGGTTGTAAACAAATATGAATTGAACTTAATGAAGATGCTGACTCTGGAGGTGATCAGGAAAGCAGCATAGCAACTAAGAATGGCTACATATGGAGAAGTGTTGGTCATGGAAAATCAGAAAATGAATATTGTTTTACTCGCATGTCAAACTGTGGGTTGAATTATGAGAAAATAACAGAACATTCATCTGCATTAGATCGTTTTCTTGCATTATTCAATGAAGATATTTTGAATGAACTTCTAGCAAATATCAACAATTATGGTACAAAAGTAATGGAACTGCACAGAGATAAACAATCTAACTATTCAGTTTTTTCTAAAATGTTCAACCTGTTACAAAACATGAATTTTTTGCTTTTATTGTATTGCAGCTGATAACAATGTGTTTTTACAAAATGCTATGTCATTTGGTGTTAAACTTTCGTAAAGAATATGTGCATAACATAATGTAATATAACATAATGTGAATATTTTTACACACATTAGTAACTAGATTGCAACTATCTGTGATCTATCCCCACCAACATGGATACACAAAATTTGATTTTATATTGCTGAAGTAAGGAATTTATTTTTTTTTCTCTAAGTAAAAAAAATGTTCACATTTTTCTTTCTTCCCTCATTTAGAATATTTTTTTTTAAGCGTTCACCTGCTTTTACCTCTGACGAAGTGCCTAGAGACTAGGAACTGAATTTTGCATGTTAATCAATTTTTCCCTGGCAGCCGTGTGCACAGGGGTCCCTCGCCGCACAGGCAGATAACTCCACCTTCAGAGGTACTCATATTTTACTGTCAATGTGTAAAATTAAGCCGGCCTCGCTGCTGAGAACAGGGGTGGTTGTCTCAGAGAGGAATCATAAATAAAAATTCCAACTGGTGCAGCTGGAATAAAAACCCACAACCTCTCTGTCTTGAGGCCGGCGTCTTGCCTTGAGACCAACCAGTCCTCCATTTAGAATATTAAGTCCAGCAAAATTGTTATTCAATTATTTATTAATAAATTAGATTTTCTCATCTTTTCAAAGATTTACAATACAGCGGTCATTATTCTTGTCTGTGGTCAGTAAAACCCCATCAAATGAGGTGTGTGAACAAAAAATGTGCAAAAAAACTGGCCTGACTACAGTGTATTAAACCCCCTGGTAGGGAATGTTTTAAATAACCTTGTTTCGGCGCTTGTTTTTATTTACCATTATTTTTGCAGCCCATATTTGGTTGGACAAAAGCTGTTTTATTATCTGCTTAACATATCTCTCTAATCCTCCTCCTCCGTTGATAATATTGCCCATATATGTAAAGTGATAAACTTCCTTTATTGACACTCTCCAATTTCCCATATCTGTGTTGTGTTGTTGCATTTAATTATTTTTATTTTATCAATATTAATCTATAGTTCCATTTTGACAGAATTTATTATTAATTCCTGTAGCTCATCTTTCATTTGGTTGCGGCTATGTGTGAAGAGTGTAACATAACTGACAGAATCCAGATTTTACTAATTGGTTCCATAGTGTCTGCTGAATTCCATTTCTTTTGCCCTGTGTGGTGGCCTTCATAATCCAATCTATTGCCTAAAGAAATAAGAAGGGTAACAATAAGTATCCCTGGACAGCTAAAAAGACCAATGAGGAAGTTCTCAAAGAGGCCAACACAAAAAGGCAGATCCTAAAAAATATCAGAGAGAAACAATCAACATTTTTCAGGCACCTCATGAGAAGAGGAAAGTTGGAATACTTGGTTATAACTGGCAAAATAAAAGGAAAGAGAGATCGCGGACGACAAAGAGAGAAAATACTGGATAGCTTGGTGTCATGGCATGGAAAACAGTCAACAACAGAACTAATACAATGCAATGTAGATAGAAGATTGTGGAAGGACATGATCGCCTACGCCAACCAGTATGGCACATGATGATGAACAATAAGAATCCTTGACACACTCCCATCTTTACTTAAAACATTCTGCCAGTATTCCATCATGCCATCATACATGTTGTTTCCTCATACTTGGCTTTTGTAAGGCAAATGATTTTGGACATAATTTCACTAATCTTCTGGTATGTCTCTATCCTGCCATATAAGAGGACTGTGCATGTCTTCAACACCTGGGACAGTGTTTGAGACACAATGTATTTAGATAGGTCTTTCAGCTACTCAATACAAGGTTAGAACTTTGAAAAAACACAAATATTCATTTAGTGAAAACAATTATAAGTCTGATAATTTTTAATTGATGACTTCTTAGTAAAAAGAACATCCAATGGTTGTTTAACTCTTGCAGTACAGAAGGTTTTTATCAATTCAGCGGTAGAGATTTCAGAGACAAAATTTATCATGACTTTAAGTATCAATCTACACGTTTATATTTATCTAACACATAATATATTATATATGAATTTTTAGATAATTAAACACGGAAGTAGATTTCACCAATACCAAGATAATACAAGGCATGTAAATATTTAAGGTTTGTTCACAATTTACATTAATTAAACTGAAAGTGATTCACTGTGCGGTGCAACATATGCGACTGAGATTGGCATAGCGCTTGTGCGTTGAACCATACAGAAAGAGTTAACCCACTAGTGTTATCACTAATAAAGTGAGTACAAATTATTGCTGGTCATTATTCTCCCCAAACAAAAGCATTGCATTTTGTTTAAATCTGTAAGTTGATGCATAATAATTTCAGATGTATTTGAAGTGGTATATTGTATAAAACAGTGCAGTACTTTGATTTTTCTGCAAAATCATGAATTGCAGTTAAATTATTTGTGTACTGTGATAAAGATGTTAATTATCATCAAGAGCCGCAAGTCTGCTAGGACAAACACCCAAAGACAAAATATAAAACTGGGTAGCAATATCAGCTCAACACTTACCAAGAATAGAAAATATAAGCATGAAAAATAGCAACAAGATGATCATATCAAGAATTGGCGGTAGAGACTGCATGATCTGCCGAGTGATTCTGAAATTTAAAAAAATAACAAATAAATAATAGTTAATAATAATAATAACAATAAAGAATAGAATTATAAATAAATTTTAATTTTAAATTTTAATTACAATATTAATAACCATGAATTCTTCAATAAACAAAACTATGCCTTCCTCACAGCTGCTTGTTTTAACATAACAATTTTATTTCAGTTATTCCACTTTCAACCACAAAAGTTTTTAATTTTAAGATACAGCTGTCTTTGAATGTATAATAGAAGAAGCATGTGCATTTTATATTTTAAATTTTACATTTGGAAAGACACAATTGAGCTAATCAACTGAGGTATCTGTAACAAACAGCTGTGTCCTGTCTTCAACAGTTCACATACCCATGTTACACTACATAAATAAAGGCTCCCTCCATGCCATGCTAGATGTATGGGAAATATGGTGTTAGTGACCACACTATTCCATGATTAGCAAATAGCACAATTTTGGTTGATATGGTGAGTATCATTCCAGGTCGCCTATACTTTCCAGAAAAATCTTACATGTATGGGAAATATGGTGTTAGTGACCACACTGTTCCATGATTAGCAAATAGAACAATTTTGGTTGATATGGTGAGTATCATTCCAGGTCATCTTTACTTCCCAGAAAAATATTAGGTGTATGGACTTTAGGTTTCAAGATGGCGCGGTCATGTTTGCGTCAACGTTCACTGTTACGTATTTTGTGCCGGAAAGATGGTATCTTTCCAATGCAGATCAGTGTATAGATAAAAGGTTCCACTGTTGGGAACTTCCCCGGTGAAGCGGAGTACATGCATGTGATCTGAAATCCTCTACAGTGTGCATGATAGTGTGTTCTGTGTTGATTGCAATTCAATATACGTCATCGTTGGAATACCGGTCAATATGACGGTTAGGCGTCAGGAACTTTTAATTGCTGTGTCTGAAAAGTGTTCCTTGTTGCAGTTTCCGCATATTCCAGGTCCAGCTTGCTGCAGTAGCTACTGAGTTAAGTGCTCTGTGCACACCGTGAGCTGTGTGTATCATCCGTGTTGATCATGTTTCGATATTCCAATGGTTTACGATGAATGCTGATATCATATGACAGGGAACAGTTGGCTGTGTTCACTTTTTGTGCAGTTTCGCCTTATGTCTTTTGGCGTGTGCTGAGACTGCTATGATGGGGACTACAGCTACCTTTCTTTGTTTTGGAGATGAGTTAGTAATTCGGATGATTCCACTGGCACGGACGGTTGAGCAATTATGGATTTTAATTCTTTTGCAGTGATACCGGGGCCTTCCATAACCAAATAACCAAATATTAGGTGTATGTGAAATATGGTGTTAATGACCACACTATTCCATGATTAGCAAATAGCACAATTTTGGCTGATGTGGTGAGTATCATGCCAGGCCATCTTTACTTCCCAGAAAAATCTCTGCCACACATTCTTAAAGGCAACACCAGAGACTCGTTGGTCAGAAAAATAATAATTCTACAGCTTTTGGGAATTGAACCCAGCCCCATCTGACCCAGAAGTGAGCGTACTTCACAGACTCTTCTGTTACAGTAAAAGAACATTCATTTTATCTCATTCAAAAGAGAAAAAACAATAAGAGTCCTGTCACACTATGTGGTGTAGAGCCCATATTTTGTATAGATTTTTTGCACTTATTTTTTTTTGGGGGGGGGGGGGGGGATCCCAATGTGGTCAATATTAAGCGCATGCCACTCACTTTTTTTTTCACAGAAAAAAATCAGGTAACCATTCAAGGTTGGGTGAACCTGGAAGTTGTTGATCAGGATCGAACCCAATCTCCCTCAGTAGTCCAGTTAATTAATTTCTCTAATGGGTAAATATAAAATTTGGGGATCAATGCCCAATATTGGTTTCTAACTTAGCATCATTTTCTTCCTCTTGTTAGGCATCGATTTTAATAAGCTAAAAGAAGATATTTTGTCAGTCCAAGGTTAGTTGCATTATCACCTATCACTCTTACAGCGCCATCAAATACCATACATGGCTCCTGTGTAACTTGCACCAAGACCCTATATGTTCAAGGGGGATTGGTAGCCTAGTTGGGAAAACCACCCAACTGGGCTACCGACGTTTGGACAACCCGTGTTCGATTCCCACTGGAAGCAGTGTGAAATGTTAGAAAAAAAATACCCCCACAGCCGCTGGCATAAATAGGTACCAGCGTATTACTCTGGGAAGGAGATGAATGCTGCCTCACATAGTGAGTTTCGTGGCTTGAAGCTACATTGTCCAGAAGTCTTCAAACAATTCTGGATAGGCAGACGAGCACACATGGGTGAAAACTCATGTGCTATGACATTGATTCAAGTCTAGTACTTTACCTTAACTTTACCCTATATTTTTCAAACTCAGTAAAAGGGTCAAAGCCAGCTATCAAGCTAGTACTTGTAGCACAATCCAACCTTGGTCCTGAAACTATTTGACAGTTTACTGTTAGATTCTGTAACAAACAAGCTTCTCCTTATTTAGATATACTCTTTGACACATTCCAAGAAGAGGTTACATCATCATACAGCTTGCAAACATTTGAGTGTATTTTGGCAATTGACAAAGCTATCAAAGAGGTTGCAACTGTAACAATTTGGAAAACAATGTGAGCTACTGGAACCATCAGCGTGCACACACTTTGTTTTCTGAAGAAAATGGCTGAGCACATATGGGTTAGTTGAATGTGCTATAATAAAAGCTCTAAAACTGTGGACAATGAAACAGCTTGCTCTAGAATGCCACTGTTGATGGTCACATGAGTCATGACTTTACATCATATGCTGACATCTCTGTACTAATTTAACCCTCTGTCACAGGGACATTACACACTCACATCAATCAATGAGGGCATCAAATCAAATTTCATCATTTTGATACCACTAGTTTCATGATTTTTAGACTGACAAGATCCAGCAGACCAAAGTGTCACAAAAGTGACATCATTAAACATCTTAATGTTTCTTTCTTGGTTACTCAGAAAGATCCCAAGTATACAAATCCCCATTAAAACATTACTTAGTTACTTTTTACAATGGCATGTATATACCTCACCACTAAAAACGTGACTTAATTACTCTGAAAGATCCCACGTATACACATCGCTACAAAAATTACAATTACAAATCTCATGTCTAAAAATATAAAGTAAAAAGGGTAATAAAGTCAGGGTAATATAAATGGAGATGTGTTATTATTCTTATCTGTTACTAATTAACATGTTACCTTTTATGCAGGTGTTGTCACTTCTCCATTTTGATTTTTTATGGTTTAATGTACTGCTGGGCTGGATATTGATTTTCTGCACACAAGCATGCAACAATGGGTACAGAAAGAGCAATATACCACTTAGTGTTTCTGCAACATGTTCATGCCAGTGTCTACTATTGGTGTTAACAATAAGGGAAAAGAAAGATCACAAGTACTGAAATGAGATGTGTTTGATGAATACTTAATGTGACAGTATGAGAGACAAAACAAGAAAAGGGGGGGAAAAAAAGGAAATGAGTAGAAGTAACACCACTTCAGAACCACACCCAGAGGCAACAAATGAAAGGGTTTAGACATGTAATGTGGTTACCAGCAAATAGCATTCCACAGCAAGCATTAACAATCAGATACAACAAAAGAAGGGGTCTTGATTGCTTAGTGATTAGTGAACTGGACTACTAAGGATAAGAGGTAAGGTTCGATCTTGCTGACGGCTTCCAGTTTCACCCAGCCTTAAATGAGTACCAGATTTTTTTTCTTGGAAAGTAAAGCAGCGTGGGCATAACACAGACCATATTACCCAAAAACTAATGTACCAAAGGTCTATGAAAAATATTTGGTTATTTGGTTATGGAAGGCTCCGGTATCACTGCAAACGAATTAAAATCAATAATTGCTCAACCGCCCGTGCCAGCGTAATCATCCGAATTAATATCTCATCTCCCAAACAAAGAAAGGTAACTGTAGTCCCCATCGTAGCAGTCTCAGCACACACCAAAAGACATAAGGCGAAACCGCACAGAAAGTGAACACAGCCAACTGTTCCCTGTCATACGATATCATCATTCATCGTAAGCAATTGGAATATCGAAACATGATCAAAACAGATGAGACACACAGCTCACAGTGTGCACAGAGCACTTAACTCAGTAGCTCCTGCAACAAGCTGGACTTAGAATATGAGGAAACTGGAACAAGGAACACTTTTCATGCATAGCTTTCAATTGTTGCAGCCGCCTATCCGGAAGTTCATGTCCTCTTGAAAATGATGATCGTCGTACTTTTTAAAAAAATGTACAGTGCTTGATGATGTTAGGCCATCGTTGTTGACTCCAATTCCGAACATATAGACACACAGTTAGTCGTCAGATTATCCCCGTCGCACATCAAACAACAGACCGTAGGAATATCGTACGGCCGGTCTAGGGATATACTGTAGCCATTCCCTTTATTTGCTGCTTCCTCTGCCTCTTTAGCTAGTTCATCTATATATTTCCTCTTATCCCTTTTAATACATCTTCTTACTTCTTTGTTCACCTCTGTTGTGTGTAAGCTTCATGTGCCTTGGCTTTATTAGTTTTTGTTTTGCTTTTATTTATGTCTGCTTTCTTATTTTTTCTTTCTTTAATTTTATCCAGGGTCTCAGCTGTCATCCATGCCTTATTCTGCTGTTCTCTTTTCCTCAGCGTTTCTTTGCATGTCTCTTTCCATATATCCTCTACCCGTTTCCAATGATCTATATTTATTGTATTTTCTAGTTGTTGCAGGACTTGGTATTTGTTTGGTATTGTGACTGCAAATTTGTCTTTAATTCTTTGTTAATAAGGTCTGCAGATGTGACAATTTTCTGGATTGTAGTGCCTGGAGTGCTAATTGGTCTTGCATTGGTCAAAACACTACAGGCTGTGGGCTAAGATTACTATTCAGTAGTTTTTCTATTGCCAACTTTATTGCTTGGATTACTGCATCGTAACTGTGACAATTTTTCCCAGTTGCTATTTTATTCATATCCCTAATGTTATTTGGGTACTCTATGTATGCTCATGCTCCTCAATTCTTTACTGCACTCTGTACTGATCCATCTGTGTATACACAAACTTATAGATCTTGTGGGCATTCTTCATCCAAGAAAATGAGAGCGATGTTTTACGCTGTAGACTATTCTGTTCCTCCTTGTTGAGTACTTCTTTTACTTCTGCCCACATTTTTATTGACAATCTGAATTCCTATGTCCAGGAGGTCTGTTCTGGTATGGGCAATGTGTGGCTGAAATTTAGTATGTCTGGTGTTTGTCTACAAATTTGATTTGATTGGATAAATCTGCAGGACTATTCATTCATGAGTTTGGTCAGATAAGTAAGAACCAAGATGAGAGACAACCCAGCTTCATTTCACATTATACACAACCTGGTGTCAATTCACAGCGTGCGCTAATTCTAGTATAGCACTAGCCGAACTCATAATAATTATCACCTGCCTGTATGTTTGCATTTATAAACTGCATATATATTACATGTTGTCCAGAAGATATTATCATGGCTTTTTGGGTGGTGTATTTCAGTTAATTTTGTTCAAGTGTTCTTGATTTAATTGATGTGGTTATTGCTTTAATTCCCTGCTGATATCTTGCAGTTACCACCATGAAAAATATTAGTACTAACACCCTTTTCCCTATATGCCACATGGCATGATGTGACTCTTCATTTTACTTTCAAAAGAAAAGGTTGAGAAAACGGATGTGTTAAATATGAGAAAGCACCAAGTGTGAGGCAAACCAAAGAGAACAGAAAGAACATTTCATTTTCTGTCAATGATAAGAGAGAAAAAAAAGAATAGTGAACAAGGTTAGGCAAGAAAGGTTTTCAAAAACATTGACTGTATTAAAAAGAGACTAAATCTAGAAGGAAAATATTTGCAGAGAATTAAGTGCAATTTCAATTCTGAGTCACATCGAAAAACAACAAATTAAATTGTTTGGATATGAATTCAAGCAGACATGTAACAACTAGCATAAACAACTAGATGTGGCAACAAAAGGAGGCCGAAAAAAAACATGAAATAACAATTAATTAAATACCACACAGATACATGAAACAAAGCTGTTATGTCAAAAAGTACTGTCTTTTATCTCTTGATGGTAGATCTTACAGATCAAGAGGTTCAGGTATGTGATAAGACACACAGAACTAAATCTAATACGAGTCACCAATAAATGATACAAGAACACCAGACCAAAAGGTCGACCAAGAAAAAGGTGGTTAAACAGAAAACTAGAAACACTTAGGGGTATAACAGCACAATAGGTCAACAGAAGAGCAAGAAACCATGAGACATTTCTCCCCTCGATGCCAAATGAGAAATGAAATAAAGAAAGTAAATAAGAAAAACATCATTATTGTAAAGTGTCTCACATATCACAGCAGTCAACTAAAAGTAATCTTGGAAGGAAAAATGCAAGGTAAAATAGGCAGACTAAGACTAACATGGATCAGTAACGTCAAAAGATTGACAAGTCAGCCTATGACAATCTGCACCATCAAAGCAAGAGACAGAGCAGGATGGCGCCCCATGGTAGCTAATCTTTGATGTGGCGATGGCACTCAATGATGATGTATCACATAAATTGTCCACTTTATTAATACACAAATTGCCATAAGTGTCCTGTCATCTTATCTGGCATGTCATCACTCAGTTCAGATCCGCAATGTACTTTTCATATTTTAATCTCAACTCATTGTTTCGGGTAAATTTACAGACTGAAGATGCAATCGAAATTACCTGCGAACCCCTTGACAGTAATGTGAATGTACAAGAAACAATGGACGTAAGGCCCTGGTGACTCTGAAATGATTGGTCTGTCTTATCAACACAACAATGGATTCTGTTAACATCAGCATGATGATTATTGCCTGTTAAATAGCAAGAAAATACATTTTATTTTAATTCATTCATTAAAGGTCTTCGATGCACATAAACACGTACATATGATTTGTTTTATTTTTCAGTAATATGCTTTTTATTAGCAAAGAGAGAAGATACCAGACAGCTTAAGAGAATGGCTTGGCAGAAGGTCAACAACAGAAATGATAAATAACTGTTGAGACCGAAAGTTGTGGAGAGACATGATCACCTACGCCAGCAGGCCCAGTACTTGATGATGATGATGATATATATATGCAACAAAATTCTGTAGCAATGTATATATATTTTTACCCCTACTGTATTGTTATGGAAAACTAAGAAGAGTAAACCATTGTAAACTGTGGACAGCTAAGAAGAGTAAACCATTGTAAACCATGGACAGCTAAGAAGAGTAGACCATTATAGACCATGGACAGCTAAGAAGAGTAATGAAAATGTTCTGAAAGAGGTCAAAGCAAAAAGAGAGCTAATTTCCAATATTAGGAAGAAACAATCGTAATTTTTTGGCCATGTATTGAGAAGAGAACAACTGGAAAAACTGAGGGATGAAGAGATAGAAGGAAGCAAAGAGAAAAAATACCAGACAGCTTAAGAGAATGGCTTGGCAGAAGGCCAACAACAGAAATGATAAATAACTGTAGAGACCGAAAGTTGTGGAGAGACATGATCACCTACACCAGCAGGCCTGGTACTTGAAGTTGATGATGATAAATATGCTTTTTAATGTGCTTCATTTTTGTGCCAGGGCACTTGGGTGAGAGAGGGTAAGGGGCAGACAGATTGTTGGTGAGAGTGGTCAAGTAATTGACTGGGCTGACACTCTAAATAGTCTGAGGGAGGCTAGGTAGACAAATGAGTGAATCAATGAAAGTAATCACAAAGCTTGAATACACAAATGAGCGAATCAATGAAAGTAATTACAAAGCTTGAATAGATTAATGAGTGAATCAATGAAAGTAATTACAAAGCTTGAATAGATTAATGAGTGAATCAATGAAAGTAATCACAAAGCTTGAATAGACTAATGAGTGAATCAATGAAAGTAATTACAAAGCTTGAATAGATTAATGAGTGAATCAATGAAAGTAATCACAAAGCTTGAATAGACTAATGAGTGAATCAATGAAAGTAATTACAAAGCTTGAATAGATTAATGAGTGAATCAATGAAAGTAATTACAAAGCTTGAATACACAAATGAGTGAATCAATGAAAGTAATTACAAAGCTTGAATAGATTAATGAGTGAATCAATGAAAGTAATTACAAAGCTTGAATAAACTAATGAGTGAATCAATGAATGTAATCTACAAAGCTTAAATAAACTGAAAGAGCATCAAAAGGGTTGATGCGAGACAGAGCACTATGCTAGGAACCAAAGAAGACTGGCAAACCAACACAGAACAGGAGTCACATTAGCCTGTAAAGGCTGGGAGATATACTTTGGAGTGGATCTGGGCACATATGGAGTTGTAAAATTGTGCAGCGAGGAAGAATTGTCAACTAACTAAATTAACGTTATCATGTATCATGCACAAAGGACATAGGTAACCAGATTTCCCACAATTTCTTATATCGTTTATTCACTCTAATGATAATCATGTACAATCATGCCACTCTATCAAGTTAATTAGTAATTTCTTCTACTATTTTTGCTATTCGGTTATTATCTCTTCTTATCACATGTCCAACATATGACCATCGTCTTTTCTTTATTACTGAAGATATTAAATTTTGATTGGCGATTTCTATAATTTCCTCTGTTTTGAATTTGTTCCACGCTATACCACGTATTTTCCTTAGACATTTATTTTTTAATGCGTTTAACTTTGTTTCTATGTCTCTTGTTGTTTTCCAGCTTTCACATGCATACGTAAGGGTTGATGTACATTTGATTTGAATATTCTAAGTTTTGTGTTTGTGCTGATGAGTTTTGATTTCCACAACTTTTCAAGGCTTCTGAAAGTATACTATCATTATTAGCATTTTCTTTATTTTTTGCAAAAGTTGTTGCTTTCATTCTAGTGCAGATTTTCCCACTTATAATTATTTAAAGAAAAAATTCTACAGCAGACAATAATTAAATTTGTAAATAGTTTGTTTTTTATCTTTAGTATATAAACTCACTTTCTCCTTTTGTATGAAAAACATGCGCTGCTGATTTCTTAATTGTGTTTCTCAGTGCAGATTTAAAATAAAGTCTAGATCTACATTTGTCTCCTCCTTATGACTGTCACTTTTCATCACTTCTGGCATGTTGTCAATCAAATTAGGGAAATCCCCTCACCCGCCACAAAAAAATTTTTTTTTAATGGGGAAATAAATCTTGTCTAAAGGAGTTACGTATTTCATTTTATTGTTTATTGTTAACCTGCTCAGATGCAGATGTTACACTTCTATCAATTAGAAAGTGTTAGAAAGTTTTTTTCTTGTCTGGACACATTACTTGTAACAACATTTTTATGTTTACTACCTGCTGTGGCAAATTCTGGTAACAAAGATGTCAGCTTTTACACATTTTCTGGTGGAACATCTTCTCTTGCCTTTTCCTTTCATAAATTAAATCTTTTAATTTCATTTTGAGTGGTCTGAAATCTCTTCAAATATTCTATTGACTGAAAAACTCTATAATCTTTTATAACATTCAGAACAATGAAACACATAATCCCACAATGCACCTTTAACAAAGTTCTCTTATGCTTCAAACAGCTTTTCCAGCCTTGCCACTTCACTCGAATAATCAGATCAAAACTCAAGATCAGAAGACATAACATTTCTACTGAGCCATGTACCTATAGGATATCCAAAAACATAAAATTAACCATTTTAACCAGTTACTGTGTCAACTGCAATCAAAGAAACATTTAACAATAGTTTATAGGGGTTTGTCTAGAGTGGGTAATGCCCAAAGTGAGGATTATTGTTCTCTTGATTAAGAAGGTAGCTTAAGAATATACAGGATTAACACATTCTCTACTGTGAGCCACAAAATGTGGCTCTAGTAGCCAACATGAAAAACGAAAGAGCTGCATTTTGTGGCTTTTAATTTATTGATGTTTTCCGCAATTATTTCCATTAAAACGTAATTATCTCGGTTAACCTCTTTGATTTTCTGAGCAAACTGTCAGAACAAACCATGTGTTTAAAATCAATTTAAATTTATTTTCTTGCTGTTATTAAGTTTTTTTTTTAACTCTTTCTTTACGGAAGCTTTTTACTGACGCAACGGAAGAGATTTCAGAGACAAAATTGTTCATGGTTTTAAGAATCAATCTATATATTTATATTTGTCTAACATATAACATATTATATATGAATATTTAGATAACTGAACAAGGTATTAGATTTCACCAATATCAAGATGATACAAGACATGTAAAAAGAATATGGTTTGATGACGTTCACACTAATAAAGTGAGCGTGGCACACTATGCAGCGAAACGTACGCTGCTGAAATCGGAATGGCGCACAGTGCAGCGAAACGTACGGAAAAGTTAATTCATAAAACAATGCGATGTTAAACCAGAGTTGGACAACCTACGGCCTCCGGACTAGAACAGTCTGGTCCGCCAAGCTATTTTGACCAGAGATAAGCACAAATATCAAATATAATAAATATAAAATACTATGTGGGGCCATGTTAGCCATAGCTGCATACAACAAAAGAGAAATGTAGTTTGTTTGGTGTCTTTCTATTTGTCTAGATGCTCATTGCCATTTTATGTTTATTTTAACCGACCCTTGTGCTTGATCTGAAAATTACTATACACTCCATTCCCTGATCTAGAAAAATAAATATATACACACACACAAAAAAGTAGCACTAAAGCAAGAAATTGACTAACTGACACAAATTTAGAATATACTACACTTTGCTGTTAGTCAAATACCACCAAACATGGACAACCTTGTACATGAAGTTCAGGCTTAACCCTCTCTTTGAACAGGTAATCCCAAAAATTACAAATAAAATAATCCACAATGCAAGACGAACTTGATCGTATCTCTTTGTGGTGTGGAGTATCAGGTGCATTGGTTAATCCTAATAAAGCATCAGTTGCATGGTTCTCCCTTAACAATCATATCGTTAACACGGAAACACCGATGGTACGAATGGGAGCTGATAAGGTAACCAGGGACAGGGTGATGACGTACCTCAGAGTTAAGTTTGATCACACTGTGTTTTTGAGACCACATCGACCATGTGATAACAAAAACCCGCAAAGGATTAGCAGTCTTGAAGGTCATGGCAGCTGTCAACATCAAGCAGAGGCTACTTACCCTTCTGTCCCAGGGACTAGTCCTTGCACCAATCGTGTATGCCCTGGCAGTTCCTACAGTCAGTAAGACTAAAATTGACAAGCTGGAGAAAATACATAATGAAGCTATGCGCATTATCTTGGGGCATACGAGGGACACTCCCTATGTAGCAATGAGGTATCTTCTCGACTTTCCAACCATGGATGACAGGATCAAGTTCTGGAGGGCATGAGCATACCTGAAGATTAGTGCACATAAAGAGCATACATTGCATCATGAGCTCAAAACAGGGAAGGATGTCAGGCTAAAAAGAGGCAAATCATGGGTGGGCTGAACAGAAGATGTCATCAAACAGGTCTGTGGGCTTACCAATATCATCAGCGGCAAGGAGTGGATACCGGTGCCTACATCATTCAAGGGGACATTCTCATGTATTGTTACACTCGACAGGAAATGTAGGGAACAGAACTCAGTCGCGGTCAATGCGGAGGTCAATGGTATCATCTGGGATAACACCGATGAGAAAGATCCAGTCATCTATACAGACGGATCTGTAATATGACACCAAAGAAGTGCATTGGCATTTACAGCACGCTCAAATGGCAGAATAGTCAAGGAAGACAGTGGTGCATACATTATGACCACGAGTAGCATGACAATGGAGGTGATGGCAGTGACCAAGGCATTCATCTGGCTAGAGTCACAAGACTACACCTACGCCTGTATACTGAGTGATTCGATGAGCATGACACGAAAAGTGGAGGCAGGATCTGTAACTAGGCAGCGGGTAGAGTCATTGCAGAAGTTAAAAATACGTAAGGTCTTCTTTGTCTACATCCCAGGACATGCTGGAGTACGAGGAAATGAAAGAGCGGACAGGTTGGCTAGCTGCGCTATTGTTGAGGATGGTCAACCAATAGATCGGGCGGACATCATCAATGCCCTCCGGGAAGTTGAAAGGACACAGGACTTCGGTAACCATGAGTCCGCATCACTCCTTCAGATGAAAGAGATGGGAGTTAAGATGGGCACAGTCAGAAATGAGAAACTTAATGGGCTTGTAAAAAGACTAATCAACCAACACAGAACTGGAGTCGTCAGTCACTGGACACTTCGAGACTTGCTGAGGAGGGGATCCGAGCACCTATGGACATGTTCGGAGTGCAATGATGATGATCTGCTAATAACTCAATCCCGCAAAGCTGCAATTTTCTGTCTCACCCTTGAGAAGACCTTGGCTGAAGCCATCATCATTGCTTTCACCAAAATGTGGCATGTGCACTCCATACTGGGAAATGTGCTGAGGAAGGGATCTGAGCACTATGGCGTTGTCTGCTGTGCATTAATGATGACCTATTGACTAAAATTAACTGAAAGGTGGTAGGACACTATAGACTTCACATTTTAAATTTGTATTATTATACTAATACGTCAGTTCTGCGATCAAAGTGAAATTGTCGATTCTGGTATCAGGTCTTGACAAGTCCAAGAAGTCATCTTGGTTTATAAAATGGCTTAAAATTCACTGGGCTACATACAGATGTCATGCAAGATATAATACTTTTCGAGCAGGTTTTTCATGAACCTGCAGATAGTATTAGTTTGATAATATGCTCTAATGTTTGACTCCTGACCCAAATGATCCCGGT
This sequence comes from Megaustenia siamemsis, assembly GCA_032433765.1. Taxonomy (NCBI): domain Eukaryota; kingdom Metazoa; phylum Mollusca; class Gastropoda; order Stylommatophora; family Ariophantidae; genus Megaustenia; species Megaustenia siamemsis. The sequence continues at coordinate 47,550,516 of JAVIAB010000008.1, forward strand.
TCAGTTCCCTGATGCGGCAAAATACTTCTGGATCAACAAGGCTTTGAGATTCATTCAGCTTCTGAATATGAACACTAGAGGTTTTTTTCTTGAAAAGTAAGTTGACTTGGTCACCTTCTTTTACTTCAGCAATCAGCTACTGCTATGTATTGAGATGTTTAGACCAGCAATGGTCACAAACAAGTTGATGTGTTTGAGGTCTTCACCGTTCTCCACAGTTTGCCATGCAGGATTGTTTCAGGTGGTCACATCTGTTCTTGGAATGTTGAGAGTGCTGCAGTCCTATAGGATATGCTCTGGAGTTTACCTGGTTGCTACGCAGTCACATGTTGCAAAGTCAGTGAGTCCTATCTTGTGCATGTGCTCCCTGAGGCCACAGAAACTTGTTCTGAGTCTGAATATCTTGACCAATGTCTTCATGTCTGCTGTGATCATATCATCCATATAATTTGCCATTGGTGATTTAAAAAAAGTTATAGGCACTAACATTATATTTCCCGTGTCTTATGGCTTGGAGGGAATCGCATTCTTTACTGCTAATGCTAGACACATGGAACAAGCAAAAAAATAAAATAAAAATGTAAGAGCCTAGAAAAAAATGTAAAAATAAAATGTTTGCAATGACAATATAATGAATAGTAATGCCATCACTAACCCCAACTGGCATCTCCAATGATTCAACAGCAGGTCTTTCACAAGCTGCTAGTAACATGACTGCAACAGCAGCAACCAGGTCCAGTGAATAGAACCAGTGATTGTGAGCTACTTGGTAAGCAGGCAAAGCTTCATGGTTTTGTGGGTGTGTGTAAAATTTATCATTGTTACGTCCCTCCTAGAAAACAACAACAGTTCAATAGATAATATTGTAAATGATATTTATCGCCTAGCATTCAATATTAGATATTATCTTTGTCATACAAAAATAATCTAAAATTACAATAAAGTAATTTTGTAGAATAAAAAAGAATTAAAGAATAGTGACACTGTGACCTTCCAGGCATGTCGTAAGAGGCGACTAAGGAAGTTGATCGATGGCTTGACAAGCTGTCATTGTAAAAAGTATTTTATTTTGTTATAAAGTATTGTAAAAGTAACCAGAGCCATAGATTTTAGAAGCAGTGATCTCTGCAATATGTGCCATTCTGGCATGCAAGGTTTCTGTTTTTGAGATTGGTTCTGCCCTATGTGCCGTCCTCGGCTCGAAAGACAGTAGATAGATAGATAGAATTTTGTAGGGAAAAGATAATGATAAGAACACCATGATAAACTCCTTAAATTACAAATGAAGATAAGCTGAGAGAAACCAAAAAGTGAGGGTACACTCATGTATGGCCCTTTTCGTCTTGTCAGACGGTCTAGTGGAGGCTTTTGCGTATTTTTTGAGGGTTTGTTTTTGTCAAACAGCTTCTCTCGTGGCTAATTCTACCAATGTTTGACAAACACACACGGCTACAGAATGAACAAGTCAGGCAGACTGATCCACAGGGTTTTCCATCCTTTTTCATGAGTCATTTCTCTTCTAAGTTTTGCCTTAGCACAGGCTCAAATGATGTTATACCGTTCCTTATACATGCTCTCCATGGTGTGCGATTATTTGCCAGATGTTACCAGTCATTTTCATATATGGAGAAGTCTTTCAGAGATGATTTACAGATATCTCTATATCATAGTCGGGAGCCGCGATAGCTCAGTGGTTAGTGAACTGGACTACCACGGACAAGGGGTATGGTTCGATCCCAACCGACAGCTTCCGGGTTCACCCAGCCTTAAATGGGTACCGGATTTTTTTTCTGGGAAAGTAAAGCAGCACGGGCGTAATACTGACCACATTACCCCAAAAATCATGTGCTGAAGGTCTGTAAAATATAGGGTCACTAACACCATATTTCCCTATACGCCACTTGGCGTGACGGGGGTACTTTACTTTTTTTTTTTACTATATCATAGTCGAGGTCTGCAGATTTGTCTTTTTCCGTATGTAAGTTCATAATATAGTATACACTCTCATAAGAAGAGAATATAAAGAATGTGTAGGAGAGGGGAAAGAGAGAGAGAGAGAGAGAGATGGACAGTGAGAGAAAGAGAGAACAAAACTCTCATAGTTATAGTAGTTAACAAAGACCATAAACCATGTATTTACTCTTTTAGTCTTTCATTAATGGGTTTTTTAATAATGGGTCACGGCCAACAGTGACCACAATGCGCGGGCACGCATTGGTAGCATAAACAACAGCCCTTACCCTGCGATAGAACTAGCACAGCAGCAGAGGACAATGTAACATACACACAACAGTGCTCAGAGCCAAAATAATGGAGAAACAATCGCGATCATACAGAGCAAAGGATCGCAGATTGTTTCTCCCCTCGACGCCAACGGCAGCAGAGGAAGGATAGATGAAGAAGAAGTCTTTCATTACATTATAAAAATATATATAATTTTTCGATATTTTGTAACTGTCTGTTATGTGATATTCTCAATCAAGCAGAAAAAGGCAAATTACAAGCCCTAAAAATTTTGAAAAAAAAATTATTGCTAAACAGCATTACTCTACTATAATTTTGTTTAATTGTTACTTTTTATTCTCTGCTTAATGTCTGTGTATTAGAATAGCATGGTTCTTTTGGGTTGTATACACATAACAAAAACTAAGTTTTTTTTCCCCCTTGATAAAAATGATACTCAACAAAATATATACACCAGATTCTTAGAATTAGGAAGGCAATAACTGAGAGGAAGCGATAGCCCAAGCACATTAAAATTCTGTGGCTCAGCAAGGCTAAAATACTTTCTACTTTTTTGGTAGGTGATATATGATAAAAGCTAAATAGTAGATATAAAAGGAATTGAAGTGAACGGTCACAACGTAAACAATTTACGATATGCGGATGACACAGTCTTAATAGCAGAGACAGAGAATGAACTACAAGAAATGATAGACATAATAGTAAAAGAAAGCAACAAGAAAAGTCTCAGTCTGAATAGTAAGAAAACAGAAGTAATGGCCACATTGAAGAAACAATCATCACCATCATGCAGCATAAAAATAAACAGGACAAATCTGAAACAAGTGCAACGTATCAAATACTTGGGTACATTAATAACATCAGATGGAAGATGCACCACAGAAATAAAAAGCAGGATAGCTCAGGCCAAAATAGCATTTAAGAAAATGAAAAATGTCTTACGCAAAAAATCTATGTCAAAAGAAGTGAGAAAGAGAGTTCATCTGTGCTATATAGAGCCAATTCTGACCTATGAAAGTGAATCATAGACAGTAAACAAACAAATGAAAGGAAAATTAGAGGCTACAGAGATGGAATTTCTCAAAAGAATGTTAAAAGTTTCCTGGACAGCTAAAAAAACCAATAAGGAAATTCTCAGAGGTCAACACAAAAAGGGAGTTCCTAAAAAACATGAGAAAGAAACAATCAACATTTTTCAGGCACATCTTGAGAAGAGAAAAGCTTGAATCCTTGGTTACAATTGACAAAATAAAAAGAAAGAGAGATTACGGACGACAAAGAAAGAAACTAAAAGATAGCTTGGTTTCATGGCATGGAAAACAGTCAACAACAGAACTGATACGACCCACGGTGAATAGAAGATTGTGGAAGCACATGATCACCTATGCCAACCGCATGGCACATGATGATGATGATGATAAATGATTACACCTCTTTCGTGAAAAAAAAAATACTTTACTGTCTTGGTAATATCATTCCAATATTGTACTTCAGTTACATGGAGATAGGCACAAATATAAAATATATAATATATTATCTCTACATTACGATTCCATAAAAAAAAATTACCACCTGAAAATATAAATTTTTGAAATTTGACAGTTTGCTGTAGGCAAACATCCCCTACCTTCCTAATTACTAATTCTGGTGACCCTGAGTGTTGGATTGTTACCATTGATGTTGGATTTTTTTTCCTCAAGTGTGTCGTAAAAAGTATGATGGCATTGTAGAAAGGGGACTGTTTCTAAAATAAAAAAATAAACTTCATTAATTTTCAAGAAATTTTTTTTCTTACGTTGGGGCAAATTTTAATGGCCGTTGGTGAGACATGAAACAAAACTTTGTAACACAATACAGATAGTGGAATATGCTTTGAGGGTATCGAACATAGAGCTGGATCGACAAACTTATTGTGGCCATGTCAATAAGCAACGTAACACTTCCAATAGTCAATGGCGCCATGTGTTCAAATTTCAAGTCATAAATCAATCGTAACCAGGAAAACTATTACAGCATCTGATTCCTGTGTGTCTGCTTGGGTAAACACACGGCTGTGTGGCAAAGGTTGAAACAAAATCTTATTTTCCAAACTCCAAATGTTAACAATTGATGGTAGTAATTTTTACGACTGTATCATAAAAACATCACCCACAGATATGCTTCGTAATCTAGGGTTAAATATTATACAATGCTGTGAGCAGAGCTGCAGAAAACATGTAAAATAAACATAAAATGGTATTAACCAACTAAACCTATAGAGAGACATGACAATCTATGATGTTTCAGCAATTATATATAAGACTGGGTATAAATGTGTACCTGAAGATATATTGCTGCTTCTTGGTAGTTTAGTTTCCATTGTTTATTTCTGTTATGTTCCCTGAGTTGTTGGCTGAAACACCCTTGAGGGTCAGGTATGTCCTGACCCATGTTACCCACTTCATTTGCAATATCCTGATCTGGGTCATCTAAAATCACAAAAAGAATATACAATTTTTAAAATTTCAAATCTCTATCTATTGACCTTTCGAGCCGTAGTCGGCCTATAGGGCTTAGACCTAGATACTCTTTCTCTAAATTTATAAATTATTCTAGCATTATTCTAACTTTTCTTTGTAAAGATCTTTTATCAAATCTCACCATTTGTCTCTGTTCTGTACAAGCAACTCTATCTCACTGAGGGAGCCGATTTCTGCTGCTCTTGCCTCTCTGATCAATGTTCTTCTTAGTATCTCTCAGGGTCGGCCTCTTTTTCTCTTACCTGTTATTTCCCACATGAAGGCTTGCTTTGTTATTCGGTTATTATCTTTGCTCATCACATGTCCAACTTATAACCACCTTCTTTTCTTTATTACTGAAAATATTAGTGGTTGATTGGTATTTTCTCTAATTTCCTCGTTTGTTTTGAATTCATTCCACGCTATACCAAGTATTTTCTTTAGACATCTATTTTAGATTGCATTCAATTTTGTTTCTATGTCTCTTGTTGTTTTTCAGCTCTCACATGCATACATAAGATTTCAAATAAATGAACATTATTTTGTGATTTAGAGTTGGACTTCATCTCTGAATATTTAAGTCTAGTAATTTATTTATTGATCGAGAAGGGGATACGAGCAAAGAAATTAGAATCAGACTGGCTAAAGCAGCAATGTCTTTCAGAAGCCTTGAAAAGTTGTGGAAATCAAAACTCATTAGCACAAACACAAAACTTAGGCTATTCAAATCAAATGTACTATCAACCCTTACGTATGCGTGTGAAAGCTGGAAAACAACAAGAGATATAGAAACAAAGTTGAACGCATTCGAAAATAAATGTCTAAGGAAAATACTTGGTATAGAATGGAACGAATTCAAAACAAACGAGGAAATTAGAGAAATCGCCAATCAACCACTAATATCTTCAGTAATAAAGAAAAGACGATGGTCATACGTTGGACATGTGATGAGAAGAGATAATAATCGAATAGCAAAGCAAGCCCTCATATGGGAAACGACAGGTAAAAGAAAAAGAGGAAGACCCAGGGAGACACTGAGAAGAACATTGATGAGAGAGGCAAGAGCAGCAGGAATCGGCTCCCTCAATGAGATAGAACTGCTTGCACAGAACAGAGACAGATGGCGAGATTTGATAAAATATCTTTAAAAGAAAACTGCTAGAACAAAAATTCATATAGGTGAAGGTGTATCTTGGTCTACGCCCTATGGGCCGGTTACGGCTCGAAAGGTCAATAGATAGATAGATAGAATTTATTTATGAAGACAGTTTGTTTACACAATTTTATTATTATTTTATGAAGACAGTTTGTTTACACAATCTAGCAGTTAACTTCATGACAACTTTCTTAAACTTCTTGCAGCTATGTCTGTTATCGTTATGTCAACTCCTTTGCAGTGTTTTCCATCTTCCCTTCTACAATGTGGTAGTTAAATTCATGACAACTTTCTTAAGCTATTTTAAATACCTGTTATTCGAATGTAGAAGAATTATTTTATCAAGGACAAATAATAAAAATGATATTCCCGAATTAGTTGCTTGCATCAGTTAGATTTGACAATGGATTTTTCCATGCCCTTAGAAATATTATTTTTTCTTTTCTTTCACCATGTATTCTCTTTTTCTGTGAATCTGTCTTTTTCTTTTGTTTTGAGCTTTAGAGTGTGTTTCCAAAGATTGTGGTCTGCAGCTATTACTCTTCCCAGGCTGCAGAGTTTATACTCAGAGTCTTCATGTCATGTTTATTCCTGAATATTTGTATCAATTAACATACACTTTTATCAAAAACAAAATATAAACAATATTTTCTTTGAAGAAAAAGGTAAGTACAAGATATCATAGAACGTGTATGACTATAGAAGATAATGGACATCTCGTGTAGGACAGAGAGAACTTCAGAATGGGACCATAGGAGTCAAGTTCCAAAAGAGACAAGCTAGATGTGTTCAAACTTTTGTGTTTACGCCACCAGACAAGTGCTTGTAATAAATTTCTTCTATTTAGTTCCATATGGCTTGATAAACACTTCTCTTTAGTTTCATATGGCTTGATAAACACTTCTCTTTAGTTCCATAGGACTTCATAAACACTTTTCTTTAGTTCTGTATGGCTTGATAAACACTTCTCTTTAGTTCCATATGGCTTGATAAACACTTCTCTTTAGTTCCATAGGACTTCATAAACACTTTTCTTTAGTTCTGTATGGCTTGATAAATGCTTCTCTTTAGTTCTGTGTGATTGATAAATGTTTCTCTTTAGTTCCATATGGCTTGATAAATGCTTCTCTTTAGTTCTGTGTGATTGATAAATGTTTCTCTTTAGTTCCATATGGCTTGATAAATGCTTCTCTTTAGTTCTGTGTGATTGATAAATGTTTCTCTTTAGTTCCATATGGCTTGATAAATGCTTCTCTTTAGTTCTGTGTGATTGATAAATGTTTCTCTTTAGTTCTGTGTGATTGATAAATGTTTCTCTTTAGTTCCATATGGCTTGATAAATGCTTCTCTTTAGTTATATATGATTGATACATGTTTCTCTTTAGTTCCATATGGCTTGATAAATGCTTCTCTTTAGTTCTGTGTGATTGATAAATGTTTCTCTTTAGTTCCATATGGCTTGATAAATGCTTCTCTTTAGTTCTGTGTGATTGATAAATGTTTCTCTTTAGTTCCATATGGCTTGATAAATGCTTCTCTTTAGTTATATATGATTGATACATGTTTCTCTTTAGTTCCATATGGCTTGATAAATGCTTCTCTTTAGTTACATATGATTGATAAATGTTTCTCTTTAGTTCCATATGGCTTGATAAATGCTTCTCTTTAGTTATATATGATTGATAAATGTTTCTCTTTAGTTCCATATGGCTCAATATATGCTTCTCTTTAGTTCTATATGGCTTGATAAATGCTTTTCTTTAGTTCCATAGGTTTTGATAAATGCTACTCTTTAGTTCCAAACGGATATTTGGCTCTTTCAGCCAATGTATCCTTTAAAACTGGTCAAAAATGTGGCAATCCTACAGTATATATCCACTGTTTGATCATTTAACCCAGGTGTGTCCAGTGGGGTGTCTATTAGCCAAAGTATACACATATGTTTATCTGGTTTTTCTTCTTCTACCTTTTTTAGCTCCCAGTGGAGCATAGGTCCTCAACAAACACTTTCCAACTTATTTGGTTTTTACATGTTGAAAATTGATCCCCAAATATGTGCATCAAATAACATGCTATTTTTAATCAAACAAAATACATGCAATATAGAAGTGAACCAAAAACAAGCAAGCAGATGAACTGAGAAAAGCACGTGGGAGGCTTCAAAAGTCCAATCAATCCCAGAGCCTCAAAGAAATAAAGATAATACTGAAACAAGATAGGAAAACAGAATGGAGAGAGTTATGTGGAAAATATGTGATAGTAAACGACAACTTAAATAAACTCAGCAGATATAAGCAGACCAAGATATTCAGACTTGGAACAGGTAAGTATTAGGTTAAATACAAAAATAAAAATTTTCAACTCCAATGTTAAGTCAGTCCTATTATATGGCTGTGTAACATGGAGAATAACAAAACTGACAATCATGAAGATACAGAATTTCATTAATGGATGCTTACGCAGAATAAAAGGATGGAAATGGCAGGACAAAATGACTAACATAGAATTATAGAAAAGTACCAATCAAATACCAGTGGATAAAGAGATACAGCAAAGATGATGGTGCTGGGTAGGACACACACTGTGGAAGCCAACTGAGAGTATTACACAACAGGCCCTTTTTTGGAATCCCCATGGGAAAAGACAAAGAGGAAGACCAAGAAATTCTTGGAGAAGACAGACGGAAGCAGAGATGAAGATGATGGGGAAGACATGGAACGATCTTAAAAGAATGGCAAGAAACAGAACGAGTTGGAAAGTGTTTATTGAAGACCAATGCTACACAGCGAGCTGAAAGGTAGAAGAAGAAAAAGAAGAAGAAGAAGAAGAGGTAAGTGTGACCATAGAGCACACCTACACAAGATAGGACTCCATAACTTTGCAACAGTGGAGCATCCAGACAGACTCCAGAACATATCCTGCAGGATTGCTGCACTCTCAATAACCTAAGAACAACAAATATGGCCCATAGAAATAACCCTGCATGACAAATTATGGAAAACTGGTGAAGACCTCAAAGATATTGTCATGTTCATGACTCATGCTGGTCTACATGTGTAAACACATCGCAATAGCTGATCGCTGAAGAATAAGCAAAAAGTAACAAACAATGATCATCAGTGCATAAATTAAGTAGGAACGGTTCTCAATATGCTAATTCTGTACAACAAAATCATAGTCCATTCCAAACTTAAAAACTACACAGCACTGAAAGTCTATCAGAGTCAGAGTCCGACTATAAAAAAAATACATGCAATATAGAAATAAACAAACCATGAAGTTAATTTTATGAGATCAATAGTAAACAAAAAAAGAATTGAAGTCAACGGTCACAACATAAATAATTTACTATATGCAGATGACACAGTCTTAATAGCAGAGACAGAGAATGAGCTACAAGAAATGATAGATATAATAGTAAAAGAAAGCAACAAGAAAGGTCTCAGTCTGAATAGTAAGAAAACAGAAGTAATGGCTATATCGAAGAAACACAATCATCACCATCATGCAGCATAAAAATAAATGAGACAAATCTAAAACAAGTGCAACGTTTGAAATACTTGGGCACAGTGATAACATCAGATGGAAGATGCACCACAGAAATAAAAAGCAGAATAGCTCAGGTCAAAATAGCATTTCAGAAAATGAAAAATATCTTGTACAACAAATCTATGTCAATAGAAATGAGAAAGAGAGTTCATCGATGCTATATAGAACCAATTCTGACCTATGGAAGCAAATCATGGACAACAGACAAACAAATAAAAAGACGATTAGAGGCCACAGAGATGGGATTTCTCAGAAGAATGTTGAAAGTTCCCTGGACAGCTAAAAAGACCAATGAGAAAGTTCTCAAAGAGGCCAACACAAAAAGGGAGCACTTAAAAAACATCAGAAAGAAGCAATCAACATTTTTTGGGCACATCATGAGAAGAGGAAAGTTGGAATACTTGGTTACAACTGGCAAAATAAAAGGAAAGAGAGATCGCAGATGACAAAGAGAGACAATACTGGATAGCTTGGTGTCATGGCATGGAAAACAGTCAACAACAGAACTCATATGATGCGCTGTGGATAGAAGATTGTGGAAGGACATGATCGCCAACGCCAACCGGTACGGGACATGATGATTATGATGATGATGTTAAATGAACCCATGTGGACAAGATGAATCAGTAACTGTTCTAGCTATGCCAACTCTAAGATTAAATAATAAGCACTGGTAGCCTATCACAGTTATCATATAAAATACATACAATAGAGAGATAAACAAACCATAAGGTTCAGTGAGCTTCAATACATAAAATGAATCAGAGAATACTCCAAATATGTCCATTCTACACAGTGAAATAGTGTCCGGTTAGCGCAATCGATAGGCGGTTGGCTTACCACGGCAACAGCCGGGGTCGTAATCCTGGCGAGGACACCTGGGTTTTACTAATTCCCTAAAAATTAGTAGGAGCCGCGATAGCTCAGTGGTTAGTGAACTGGACTACTACGGACAAGGGGTAGGGTTCGATCCCAACCGACGGCTCCGGGTTCACCCAGCCTTAAAATGGGTACCGGATTTTTTCTGGGAAAGTAAAAGCAGCACGGGCGTAATACCGACCACATTACCCCAAAAATCATGTGCTGAAGGTCTGTAAAATATAGGGTCACTAACACCATATTTCCCTATACGCCACTTGGCGTGACGGGGGGTACTTTACTTTTTTTACACAGTGAAATAATGATCTATTCAATAGCTACAAACTATAAGACATTGAAAGTCAATCACAGTTAATTGTCAAGTGTGCACTCCACCCAAATGCCAGAGATTAATACGAGTAAACAAAATCTATAATGTAAATAAATTTCTGGGTCAAGAGGGAATATCTATTATAAGTTATCAATTTTTGAAGTACTCATTTCCCAAGGGTAATGAGAGAAAATATTCAATGGTAACTGATAAGGTCTTTAATACATCATTACAGTCTTTAATACATCATTACAGTCTTTAATACATCATTACAGTCTTTAATACATCATTACAGCAAGGAACATTTATAAGTTTGCTTATAAAAGAATGTTCTAATAATGACACATATTTCACATTTTTAAATAAATAAAAAAAACATACACACACTGATGCTAATAAACATGACAAGCAAAAAATATGGACTTATATAAATATCAAAAAGACTAAAAATATATTCATAAACAAAGAAAATATTCAAACCTCACAAGTGGATTTCAAAATTGAAGGAATAGACCCAGAAACAGTTCAGAACTAAAACTACCTTGGACATACAATGTTTAACCAATGATGGAAAATGTACAACTGAAATAAACAAAAGAATAGGAATGGCAAAAAGTAATTTTAATGTTATGAAAAATATACTGACATCAAAATAAATAACACCAGGGCTAAAACTAAGAATAGCAAAATGTTATATCTTCTCAATATTCCTATATGGTGCAGAAACATGGACATTAGACAAGAAAACAGAACAGAGAATTGAAGCCTTTGAAATGTGGATATATAGAAGAATAGGTAGAATTGGATGGAAAGAAAAGAAAACAAATGATGAAGTCTTAAAACAACTAAAAATGAAAAGAGAACTACTAAACACAATTCAAACAAGACAAATGTGATTTTTGGGCCATTTTAAAAGACACAACAGCCTACTAAAAGTAATCTTGGAGGGGAAAATACAAGGTAAATGAGGCAGACATCAAAAGATGGACAAATCAGCTTATGACAACCTGCACCATCAGAGCAAGAGACAGAGCAGAATGGTGCTCAATGGTAGCCAACCTTCGCTGTGGAGATGACACCCGATGATGATGACACACACTGATAAATATAGGGTGTTTATAAAGTCTCACTACACTTGGTATCTAGGTCAATTTGAAAAAAATGTTTATGACGTCATCACAATATGTGCTCAATGGTAAGTTCACTTGTTGCGACAGTTTTCTTAATGACTTGTCTGGACTTTTAAGGATTCTGTCTTGGATATCTAAACATATTTCATCATTCACAGCAGGCCTACCAGATCGTGGAGCATCTTCCACATTTCCAGTAGCAATAAACTTATTCAACAAATTTCATTGACAGTGGGAGCACATATTGTGATGACGTCATAAACATTTTTTTTCAAATTGACCTAGATACCAAGTGTAGTGAGACTTTATAAACACCCTGTATAAATATTTTATTTGCCCAAATTAAAATAATTTATACAGAAGGAAGTAAACAATAACATAATATTGTATCAAAATAGGATCAATTAATAACAAGTAATTAACATCACAATAATTATGACAATCATGATTAACTTATTTATGATTTAACCTATTCCATGTGCTGATAGCAGTCTCAAATATCAACAATAACTGAAATGTTGTTTGAAAATTATGTACAAATTGAAAGAAATAAGGTAATATTGTACTGGCTCTTTAAACATATGAGAAGAGATCACTGGTCGTTGCGAAAAAGGTAGAGGCAATGAGATCCATCTATGTAATCTATTTATCTAAACTATCAGTCAAATGTATCTATACATGGAATCAGTTTTGCTGCAGTCGGGACCTCCACATATCATCTCTGTTATCAACTGTTATGTGTTGATTGTAGAAACATCTGTTTCTCCCACACCAGATCAACAAGATCCTTTTTTTTTTTTTGAACCACTCTAAACTCATCAGTCTCTAAATGTATTCATCCTTGTCCCTCTCATATTCTCCTTCCTATATAGGGGAGATAATACACCACCTTGCCTTACTGCTAATCTAATTTTTAAGCGCTCTGTGTAGCCTGCTGCTGTTCTGACTGTTTCGAATGCTGTTGATGTTTAGACTTTTAATTAGGCTGGTTAGATGTTGGCTTAATTAATATGTTGTTAGTATCTCTCATAGTTGTTTTCTGATTAACGGTCAAATTCTTTTTCCCTGGTCAATGAAAGCAATGTAAAAATTTTGGTTCAAGATCATCATCATCATGTGCCATACTGGTTGGTGTAGGCGATCATGTCCTTCCACAATCTTCTATCCCTTGTGCATCGTATCAATTCTGTTGCTATCTAGTATTTTCTCTCTTTGTCATCCACGATCTCTCCTTCCCTGTATTTTGCCAGTTGTGATCAAGTATTTCAACTTTTCTCTTCTCATGATGTGCCGATGTTGATCGTTTCTTTCTGATGTTTCTTAAGAGCTCCCTTTTTGTTGACCTTTGAAAATTCCTCTTTGGTCTTTTTAGCTGTCCTGGGAACTTTTAACATTTTTCTGAGAAATCCCTTCTCTGTGGCCTCTAATAGTCTTTTCATTTGTTTATTTACTGTCCGTGATTCGCTTTCATAGGTCAGAAATGGCTCACTATAGCACCAATGAACTCTCTTTCTCACTTCTATTGACATAGATTTGTTGCATAAGACGTTTTTCATTTTCTTAAATGCTATTTTGGCCTGAGCTACTCTATTTTTTATTTTGGTAAAATTTCAAGATAATCAATTATAAATGTACCATTTGGTTCAGCAAGTTTAAGCAAAATTCAATTATTCTTAGATAAAGTATACAGCAAAACACATAACTATAGGCAGTTATTTGTACAAGCACCCTCTGTATGGTTAGCAGGGCCCTCATGGTGAGGAGAGAAAAGAATAGTTATTCTTACCTGCCATACATATCATAAGAGGTGACTAAGGAGGTTTGGAATTGTCACTTGTGCAGTTGATTAGGACGTGCACAGAGTGACCTTGTCAATGGAATTCACCAATGCACTTTGGGAAATGCCTTGACAAGCAGTGGAGTAGATATTGGGAATTCCTGACTGCAGTGAAACTGCTTCCATAATATGTGCAAGCACACAAAATATTGGGTGTCCGGTTAGCGCAATCGATAGGCGGTTGGCTTACCACGGCAACAGCCGGGGTTCGTACCCTGGCGAGGACACCTGGGTTTTACTAATTCCCTAAAAATTAGTGGGAGCCGCGATAGCTCAGTGGTTAGTGAACTGGACTACTACGGACAAGGGGTAGGGTTCGATCCCAACCGACGGCTCCGGGTTCACCCAGCCTTAAATGGGTACCGGATTTTTTCTGGGAAAGTAAAGCAGCACGGGCGTAATACCGACCACATTACCCCAAAAATCATGTGCTGAAGGTCTGTAAAATATAGGGTCACTAACACCATATTTCCCTATACGCCACTTGGCGTGACGGGGGGTACTTTACTTTTACTTTACTTTTACACAAAATATTGTAATATTAGGACAACAGGGAAACCTCAGTAATGAAGCTGTTAGTGTGCTCATCTGAAGTGTTAGAGTTCAAATACCAAAACTGGCTACTTTGTTTTTGAAACCAACACAGCTCTTGAGTTCACCCAGCCTCTGAAAATGTGTACCAGAGGTTATCTCTGAGAAATGTAGTTAACGTAGTACATCAGTGACCTTATAGCTCATAAATGTACTAATAGGCATTGAAAAATATAGGTATTGATACAATATTCCTCCTTCACCGCAAGATATGACAAATACCTTTTACCTAATTTTGTCTTAGAGAGGATCCAGACAGGCACAATTTCACACTGCCATCTCTTTAAACACATCCAAACAAATCATAAACTCTAATACTAGAGAAAACTGGCCGAATGGATGGGGCATGGGAAAAACAGGGAGAGAACTTTTTAAATACATGATGAGGCCAAACCCCCCCATGACAACATTAACAACATAAAAAGAAGAGATCAAAATTATCATCTTCAGGCAGAGAACCAGTCATGTACTACTGAACAATCACATCAAGAGAATACATGGACATGAAACTTCAGCATGTCTGCTCAGTGAACACCGGCATGAAACTGAAGAACATCACCTGATTATCTGTCCAAAACTCATTGACATCAAAGCAACTCTACTTCGTGAAAGACTTGATAAATGGAAAACTCTGTACAAGGGAACTCAGAAATACTTGCAGATATCATTACATGGCATTGGGCCAAAGGGCATCAGCTCACAGGCTGCTGGATCCATAATAACAACAAAAACAACCTATTTTTGTAACCAAACAACAGAAAGGAAAGTGAAACACTAGATACTAGACATTTAAAATAAGCACAACTGGCTACATTTTGTTTACACATATATCTCACTGATTGTTATATGTCATTACAAATACAACTGCTGTTGATATACACACACGCTCACTCAATTATGATATAATCCTTAACTAATTTTCTCAGTAAGCTACATAACAATGGTCACGAAAACATGTTTATGCACATAATTCCTACATGAACTTTATAATTCAATATAATTTTTGTGATAATATTACAATTTTGTTATAAATGACAGATGTTAAAATCACACTTTATAACTGTAAATGGCAAACATGTTCAGTAACATTAAACAACATTTATGTTAGAATTGTGGAATGCCTTGGCATTTGAACAAGTTTAGTCATACACTAATAATTCATGTGAACATATGTTGGCCATGTGAAAGAAGAAATAACTAGAGAATTACAAAACAAGTTCTCAAATGGGAAACAGCAGAAAATAGTCACTAACAACATTAACAAGAGAGACAAAGATAGAAGGCATTAACTCTTTTAATGAGGTTGAGAGGCTTAAGCAGAATAAGAACTTATACAATATGAAGTACAATATGAGCCTTGCATTATATTTAACAGCACTGGAAGGATGTAAGCTATGAACTACCCAGCTAGAATCTACCACCAGATGAAATGGCCACAATATAATTTCCACAATTTACAACATTTTCATTTGAAAACAGTAAATACACAGGACAAATCTATTTACAAAAATATTGCTACAACGACTTCAACCCCACCAAAAACATAATTAATAAAATAAAATAAAAAACACATGGCTTTGTGATATTATCGTACTCCTAGGATCTGCTAGGAGATTAACTGATGATAATAATTCTAACTATTCTTTGTTCCAGGGGAGCAAGCCAACAATACAATACAAACTGCTAATGGATTCACTTGGATTTAGGTAAAATAGTGGGACAAATGAAGCCATATTCTGCATGAGGACATTAGTCAAAAAGTATACAGTAGTAAACAAACCAACACATGCCTGCTACATAGACTACACCAAAGCTTTTGATAGAATACACCATAAACAACTTATAGGCTGCCTAAAAGATATACATCTAGATGACACAGACATACGACTAATATGTAATTTATACTGGGAGCAAACAGGAATAATAAAATATAATAAAGATAACTCTACACCTATTGATATAAAAAGAGGAGTATGACAGGCATGCATCCTATCACCAAGCGTGTTCAATTTATACACTGAGCAAATCTTTAAAAACATCACAGAGATACAAGGCCTAAACATTAATGTAAAGATAATCAATAACCTTAGATATGTTGATGATATTATATTATTATTAGCAGAAAATCCTAAAGATCTACAAGAACTACTTAATGAAATAAACATGACAAGCAAAAAAATATGGATTAGATATGAATATCACAAAGACAAACCCTCTGATCATAAACAAAGATAATACTCAAAACCTCCAAGTGGATATTAAAGTTGGAGGAACAGACCTGGAAACAGTTCAGAACTACAACTACCTTGAACATACTATAAACAGTGATGGAAGACTGAAATAAACAGAAGAATAGGAATGGCAAAAGCTAATTTTAATGCCATGAATAATATACTAACATAACTAAGAAAAGAAAACAAACAATGAAGTCTGAAAACAACTAAAAATGAAAAGGGAACTACTAAACACAAATCAAACAAAACAAATGAGATTTTTGAGGCATGTTAAAAGACACAACAGTTTACTAAAAGTAATCTTGGAAGGGAAAATACAAGGTAAAAGAGGCAGAATCAGACAAAGACTAAAATGGAGCCATCCTTTTATGCTGAGATGGCACTCAATAATGATGAATGGATTAAGCGATGACAATAATTCTAACTATTCTTTGTTCTATAGAAGCAAGCCAACAATACAAACTCAAATTTTAGTCAACAATCTCATAAGTGGATTTTAAAGCCACAGACCTAACAAGACAGAACAGCAACAGTAAGATTGATTGAAGACCCAGAACAATCCTGGGTGTACGCCTGCACAGATGGAATAGTAAAAAAAAAAAACAGATGTCAGGATATATGTCTCAAATGCAGACAACCAAAGCATGACAAGATACCTCCTAATAGAATATTTAGTCAAAAGGTCATCTTCATTGCATAAGGGACAAGTCCACAATTGCTCATATCTCCTCTGAAGTATATCCCTCAACGTGTAGCCACTAACGTAAATTGTGTTGTGTTTTTTTGCTAAATTAGAATATTCTACCACAGCTGGGTCTCAGGTAATAAAGTAATATGTCAATATGATTTACATTAATAACATTCACTACCATTGCATAGTCATCTTTTCATACACGGTGTGGTGTCTCTGTTCTACAAGCCAGAGTGGTACATCGATCAATGAAAAATGAAGTAAACAAGCCTGTAGTAAAAAGTGAACTATTATATAACGAATACTAACTACACTTTTGGATATCTTCCTTTCTTCTTCATTTCATAACCCTGAGTGTCACTGGGATACTACTAGCAGACTTCAACAACCTTGGCGGCCTCGCTAGCCTAGTTGGAAAAACTACCTGCCTTGGCTACTGACGTTCGGACAACCCGTGTTCGATTCCCACTGGAAGCAGTGTGAGTCATACTCGTGGTTGGAAAAAAAATACCCCCCGTGGTTGACACAGCCACTAGCAGAAATGGGTACCAGGGTATAGTACTCTGGGAAGGTGAGGAATGCCACCTCGCATCATGAGTTTTGATGCTTGAAGCAACATTATCCACAAGTCTTAAAACACTTCTGGATAGGCAGTCGAGCACATATGGATGAAAACTCGTGTGCTAAGACGCCGATTTAAGTCTTGTACTTTACCTTTACTTTTTTACAACCTTTTCCAGTGATCGCTATTTACAGTCATTCTTGGGATTTTGCAAAATTGAGGCTCGTCCATTTTTTTTTTAACTTTCCCATCTCTTTTTATGTCTACTACTTCTTTCTTCTTCCACAATTTCATGTAGAATGGTATTTCCAAGGTCAGATTACCAAGATATGTGGCCAAAAAACCATTTCATTTTGCATTTCTTCGCAATAGCCAAAAGATCATTTTGCTGATGTATCTTAAAAGTCATCTTAAAGGAAAATAAAAATGCATCTTAAAGTTGCATGATGTATCCATTTGCAAACTTTTTCATTTCTGATACGATCCAAATTAGAGATTCCCAAAACCTTACGATAACATTCATTTTCATAGCTCATATATTATTTTGTAGTTCTACTGTAAAGTTTCATATTTTGCAAGCATTTATGAAAAATAGATATAATAATTGTATGATTCAACCTGATTTTGGAGCCAAAAGTGATGCTCTTTATTTTCAAACAGGTTTTAACCTAGTAAGGACTGCTGCAGTTTGTGCTATTCTAGTTGATATTTCAGGTTTTGTATTCATCGCTGATAATTGATCCTAAGTATATAAATTTCTAAATTGTTTTTATCCATTAATTTTTTAAAATTTTGCACCAATGCCCCTAATGTTATTGGTTATGAATTATGAGAAGGTATGAAAGTAGTTAGAGAGCCGCGATAGCTCAGTGGTTAGTGAACTGGACTACAAAGGACAAGAGGTAGGGTTCGATCCCAACCCATGGTTTCTGGGTTCACCCAGCCTTTAATGGGTACCGGATTTTTTCCTGGGAAAGTAAAGCGGCACAGGCGTAATACCGACCACATTACCCCAAAAAATCATGTGCCGAAGGTCTGTAAAATTTATGGTCACTAACACCATATTCCCTATATGCCACTTGCCATGACGGGGGTACTTTACTTTTTTTTATTCACAAATTGCACATTGTTTATGTTGTAACTGATGATTTCAATTCCACTTTTTGTCTACTACTGATCTAATGATATTTTTGCTATAAAGTGAGAACAAATCCAGTACCAAGATACCTAGGATAAAGAAAAAATCAATGAAAACATTAAAAGACTTGAATATTAAAAAGAACTGTCTTATAAACACCATTCAACAGAGGAAATTAAAATATTATGACCATGTCCAATGACACAGCAGGCTGGGAAGAAACCAAATGGAAGGCATGGTTTCAGGATGACGCAAATGGGCAAACCAAGAACTTGGCTTCAAGACATCAACATGACAACAGAAGAAATGGGAAATCTGGCTAGAGACCAAGATTCTTTCAAATTGGCTGTGGTGAATGCAATTTTCTGCCAAGGACATGTGACCTAATAATGAGGGATCAAAAAGGCTGATTTAGAAATATCTCTCACAATGTTCCTCAACTGTTTATCATCATACATTGGAATAGTATATATAATAGCTGTGTAAAAGTTTCATGACTGAAGCTCCGCTCAGCCCAGCTGTAATAATAGGTATCTGGTTAGCTTACTAATATTTTTTTTTATATTATAGAATCCAATTTTGATAGAACTAGTGGACATCTTCTTCTTCTTCTACCTTTTTAGCTCCCAGTGGAGCATGGGTCTTCAACAAACATTTTCCAAGCCATTCTGTTTTTTGCCATTCTTTTAAGATCATTCCATGTCTTCCCCATCATCTTCATCTCTGCTTCTATCTGTCTTCCCCAAGAATTCCTTGGTCTTCCTCTTTGTCTTTTCCCCTGGGGATTCCAAAAAAGGGCCTGTTGTGTAATACTCTCAGTTGGCTTCCGTAGTGTGTGTCCTATACAGCGTTATCGTCTTCGCTGTATCTCTTTATCCACTGGTATTTGACTGGTACATTTCCATAATTCTATGTTAGAGATTTTGTCCTGCCATTTCCATCCTTTTATTCTGCGTAAGCATCCATTAATGAAAGTCTGTATCTTCGTGATTGTCAATTTTGTTGTTCTCCATGTTTCACAGCCATATAGTAGGACCGACTTAACATTTGAGTTGAAAATTTTTATTTTTGCATTTAACCTAATTTCTTTGGATTTCCATGTTTCCCAGTGCAATGAAAGCTCCTCTTGCTTTTGATATCCTTATTTTGGTATCATTTTCTGTTCCTTCCTCTTTATCTATATTACTGCCCAGATATATGTAAAATTGTATGTATAGTAGAGGTATTTCTCCTAGTTTTATTTGGTCATTGCCAACTGTATTAATTCTCATAATGTTGGTCTTATCTCTATTAATCTTCAGTCCTAGTTGTTGTGATCTCTCATCAAGTATGCTCATTTTATACTGCATCTGTTAATGGCTGTGTGAAAGGAGAGCTATTGTTTGTGAAGTTTTTTCGGCTTATTATTTTTACAGTATGGGATAGCCAGTCCCATGCCCAATCCTCCTTTCTCGCCTCTTACGAACATGCCTGGTAGGGTACAGCGCCGCTATTCTTTACTCCCCTTTCGGGCCCCGGCAGCGCACGGGCGCAGTGGACATAATCAGTTATAATAAATATGACCTGCAGAGAATGATACAAAATAAGGACACAAAAAAGGAAATCTTTCATTGCACTAAGTTACATACAAAAGAAAAAAGTTACGGTCAGACAGAAAATTAAAAAGTTAATTTGTTCTCCCAATGTAAACACTGAGATCTTTAAAGAAAAACAGGAATGTAAGGTTTAAACATCAATGGAACAATCTAAGATATAACGACGGTTCTGTATTACTAGCAAATATCCAAAAGAACTATAACAGCTAGTTAGGAATATAAACAAGAAAATCTGAAAAATAGACTGTATATAAATATTAAGTAGACTAAAATCATGATAATAAAGTTAACAACTTATACAGAAAACTTATAAGTCAATATCAATGAATATTAAGAGTCTAGAGTTAAAAAAACACAAACTATTTTGGACATATCACTATGAGTGATGGAAAATGCAAGACAGCAATTTAAAAAAAAAACTTATAGGAATGCAAAAAGAATCTTCAAGAACATGAAATGTGTATTTACATCAAATCAAATAACATCAAGACTATAAGTGAGAAAAACAAAGAACTATATGTACTCAACATTCCTTTATGGTGCAGAACCATAGACATTAAATAAGAAAACAAAAGAAATTTGAAGCCTTTAAAGTATGGGTTTATAAAAGAATAAGAAGAATTGGTTGGATAAAGAAGAAAACAAGTAAAGAAGTTTTGAAACAGCTAAAAGTGAAGAAAGAACTATTTAATATAAGCAGAACAAAACAAATTAAACTTTTCGGACACAATAAGGGACACAATGACTCACTGAAAGCCATCTTCGAGGGAAAAATACAAGGTAAACAAGGCAAAGGAAAAAAAAGACCAAAGTAAACAGACATCATGAAACGGACAGGAGAAATGTAGTGTGTACCATCAACGTGAAAGACAGTGACATGGCATTCGATAGTAGTCAACCTTTGATGAACCACAAGATGATGATGAAAATATCCAACTGAATAGAGATTGTGAGGGAATGTAACTTGCTAATCAAAAACGCCCTGCTGAAGTTGGATATATATGGCTGAAATGCACATAATATCACAGCTTGTTGTTAAGTGACAACACAGAGTGTGTGTGTATATATATATATATATATATATATATAGATAGAGAGAGAGAGAGAGATCCATGTAATGTCCTTTTAAGCAATTCTAAAATGGGGTTTCCTATAAAAATGAGGATGTACTGATGCTCTATTCACCTTAAAACAGCTAGCAGAAAAGACAACAAAACATAATCGATATTTGTACATAGCTTTCATTGACCAGGAATAAGCATTCAACCAAGTAAACAGAGAACAACTGTAGGAGACACTAACATACGGAGCAAGCCAACATCTAATCAACTTAATTAAAAGTCTCTACATCAACAGCAGCTGCACAGTCAGAACAGCAGCAGACTACACAAACCATTTTGAAGTTTTATCAGATGTAAGACACAGGTGCGTACTACCCTCCCAACTTTTTATCTATCTATTGACCTCTCGAGCCGTAGCCGGCCCATATGACATAGGCCCAGATACTCCTTCTCTTATCTAAATTTTTATTCTACCAGTTTTCAATCCTTGTATAAAGATCTTTAATTAAATCTCGCCATTTGTCTCTGTTCTGTGCATGCAACTCTATCTCATTGAGGGAGCTGACTCCTGCTGCTCTTGCCTCTCTCATCAATGTTCTTCTCAGTGTCTCTCTGGGTCGGCCTCTTTTCCTCTTACCTGTTGTTTCTCACATGAGGGTTTGCTTTGCTATTTGGTTATTATCTCTTCTCATCACATGTCCAGCATATGACCATCATCTATTCTAGATTACTGAAGATATTAGTGGTTGACTGGAGATTTCTCTAATTTCCTCGTTTGTTTTGAATTCATTCCATGCTATACCAAGTATTTTCCTTAGACATTTATTTTTGAATGTGTTCAACTTTGTTTCTATATCTCTTGTTGTTTTCCAGCTCTTACACACATATGTAAGGGTTGATAGTACATTTGATTTGAATAGTCTAAGTTTTGTGTTTGTGCTCATGAGTTTTGATTTCCACAACTTTTCAAGGCATTGTCGCTTTAGCTATTCTGATTCCAATTTCTTTACTTGTATCCCTTTCCTGATCAATGTGACTTCCAAGATAGATAAAGTGATCAATATCTCCCACTGGTTTGTTTTCCATGTATATTCTGTCATCTGTTGGAATTAAGCTTTTCATGACTTTAGTCTTTTCATGATTGATCTCAAGCCCAATTTTGCTGGCTATTGATGTTAGTTCATCTGTGATTTCCTGCATCGTTTTTATCTGACTGCTGATGAAAGCTATGTCATCAGTAAAATCGAGGTCCTCCAAATGGTCTCCTTGTATCCATTTGATGCCTTTATTACCAGTGCAGCATTTCTTCATTATGAAGTCTATAACAACTCCAAATAATAAAATACATTCTTGTTTAACCCCAGTTTCTATGTTTATTACATACAAGGATTATATTTGGAAGTTAGTCAACCCATCAGAGACAAACAATCTTCTATTTGCAGAGAATAAGGCATTAATACATGGAAAAATAGAAGACCTACAAGAACACTTAAATAGACTCAACAGCAGAGGTACAAAATACAATATGAAAATCAACATCAACAAAACAGAAGTCATGAATATCGCAAAAGAGAAACAGAACATCAACATAATTACAGATGGCAGACAGCTAAAACAAGTAGAGGAATTTAAATACCTAGGAAATCTAGTGACAAACAACAATTCACAGACAACAGAAATAGATGCAAGATGCAACAAAGCTTGTCAAATCATTGGACAGCTATCATCACTATTGTTCAACAAGGTATTAACTCTATTGGCAAAACGGACACTCTACAATACAATCTTCATCCCAACATTGTGCTACCAATGCCAGTTCTGGCCCCTAGATGCAAGAACAATAAGAAAAATAACCTCTACTGAGGTGAAATGTGTTAGACGAATGACATGAAACAGCCTGAGAGATAAGATCAGAAATGAAGAACTGAGAAAAAAAAGCCAGGAATAATTCCCACCATAGAATATATAAAGAAACAATAGATAAAATTATTTGGCTACATGACCATTCAGAAAGATAATAACACAACACAACAAGCCTTCAATAGATGTTATAAGAACATCAGGCCCAAAGGCCATCCATGAAAAAGATGGATTGATAGAATATTGGAAATACAAGGAAACATAACAGCAGCAGAGTCAAACAGAAGAGTAAAAGAAAGCAAATTATATCTCCCTTTGAAGCTGAAAGGCAAATGAAGAAGGAAAGAAGAAGTTCTTTTAAGGATGCACAATGAAAATGAATTTTTATTTAGTCATAAGGTGAACATAAGAAAGAACAATTTTTATCAATATTGCTTGTGAGGAAAATTGACAGTATAAGCTCCACATGAAAATGGGTTACAGGCCTTGAATTCTATCTTATCTTCTTTCTATCTTATCACATGGGCAAACCATTAAATCTGTCTTTACGATTTTAATGCCAAGTAAATTCCTAGCATTTTTAATGTTTCACTTCTTATTTTTCAGGCTGTTTCCTGTCAGGCATTTAATATATCGTTGGTAATTGTGGGTTATTATCTGTGCAGGTGTGAGAGCATCCAAATCTAAACCAAGCTACCTATATATTTTATATAAATGTATCGAGATCTAGACTAGAAGTGGAACATTTTACTCATCTGTTTTTTCTCTTTGGATTGATGAACAAACTCAAGAAAATCAAAGAGGAATGGGCTGGAAGGTAGTGGTTGGTATTACTAAAGTACTTAGGATTTGCTGGGATCTGTTTAATTTTCATCCCTGAACACTTGGGCATGATAGGAAGTAAACAAATTGAAGCCTGGCTGGAAAGGCTACCATGAATGGTAGATCCGCAATGGACTGGGTTGACACTCTGAATGCCCTCAGGGAGGTAGGGATTCATATAATGATCATGAATCTAACAACTATGTTTAGATTACACAAACATTAGGTCAAAATTGGAGATCCAAGAAGAAGTGTTATGCAGAGAGACACAGAAGAAAAACAAGTCAACACAGAACTGGAGTCACCAACATTGAGAGACACACTGGGGAGGAGATCTGAGCACTTATGGGCATGTTCGATGTGCAATGAGGATGATCTGTCAAATAAACAAAACTAACTAGATCAAGGCTGTTTGTTATAAAAAAAATAGACGAGGAGATATTCCAGGCCACTAAACTAAATTTCTTCATAACAATAAATAAGTTAATGTTCATGTAAAAATATATGTGCTGAAGTCAGATGTGTTGGGCCGAACGGCACAAATATAACAGTTATACTGCAAACTACAACACAACGCAGACACGTCCACTTATCGTCCTTTTAAGGGCGGTTGACGAAGAGGAATTCTACAGTCTACGAATACTCTAGAATACTTTAGTCATCGGGCAAACGTAAGCAAGCATGTAAAAATATAAACCACCTGTTGGTTGCATTATTTATTAGAGCCTACCACACCAAAACATAATTTATTATTCTCTCATAATTTCTCACTTTAATGAACACTGTGATCAGGTCATCTAATCTGCATTACGCAGGTTAGCAATGTTTAAACAGGGCTCAGGCAGGTTAGCATTTGGCATTTTGCAATAGGTCTATTTGTGATTAGAGAAGGCAGAACTTAGAATGTGGCCATAACTGAAAGAACTTACACTGAAATAATTATAAATACAGAAAATATAATGGTCATCAACAAGTACCGGGCCTACTGGCATAGGTGATCATGTCTCTCCACAACTTTCGATCTCGGCAGCTATTTATCATTTCTGTTGTTGACCTTCTGCCAAGCTATTCTCTTAAGCTGTCTGTTATTTTTTCTCTTTGCTTCCCTCTATCTCTTTGTCCCTCAATTTTTCCATTTGTTACAATATATTCCAGTTGTTCTCTTCTCATTACATGGCCAAAAAATGATGATTGCTTCTTCCTAATATTGGAAATGAGCTCTCTTTTTACTTTGACCTCTCTCCGAGCATCTTCATTACTCTTCTTAGCTGTCCATGGTACTCTCAACATTCTTCTGTAAAACCACATTTATACAGACCCCAGTGATTTTCTTGTCTGCTGTCCTATTGTCCATGATTCGCATCCATATGTTAAGACTGGCTCTACATAACATTTAAGAACTCTTTTTCTTGTTTCTATTGTCAAAAATGGATAGCATAGTATCTTCCTCATTTTTTGTAAAGCTGCTTTTGCCTGAGCCAATATAATGATACATCCACCTAAAAATCACTTATGATTTCAAACCTTATTATGCATAAATATATAGGACATAGAGCCTGGGAAGACCTAGTGCAAAAGGGAAGACAACTGAAAAAGAAAACAACAGCATCAAGTGGAAATAGCTGAGGCTGTCAGATGTTTAACAACTGTATTTTTGTGTCTCCCTCGACATTCAAATTGGTAAAAGATGAGGTGAAGAAAAAAAGAAAAGAAAAAAACTATCTTTACAACACAAAGTACCATTGCTGGTGTATGTCGGGGGCAATGATAGAACCAGAGGGATAAAGGACGCTTGGTTAAGCAGTTGCCACGACGTGTGAGACTCAAGATTTTTCTTTTACCCTCAATAGAAATAATCCTTTCTGTCTACCGCAGGCTTCGAACACCGTACACCAGCTTTTCAGCCAGTGGAACAGTGGTTTGAGCCGCATGGCTTCATTTCAGAAGTGAAGAATTAGTCATATATTATAAAAGAGGAGTCAAATGATAGAGGAAGGAAGGAATGTAGGGAAAGAGATAATTAGAGAGTGACATATAAAGAGACAGAAACTTAATATAAAATTATTAAGTGTGTTCATAGCTTGCAAGTACATCTTACCAAAAATAAAAATTTAATCTGATAATTTCACTTTCAAGACAATTTTAGAGAAAAAAACAAAATGAGCATAATTAAACTGTAACAAAATTCTAAATATTTTTATACAAATATTTAAAAACAAAGAAATGTTGTACTTCTAAAAAACTACAAGAAATTATTTTTCAAATTTGAAGAGTTGATATTAAAGAATAGCTAAAATCATTAGGCAAACATTTTATGTTTGCAAATAATAACTGCATAATTAATAGCTATATTTAGCGTGGCTGGGTTTCAAGATTGTTTGCTTAGCTCTTTTCCAAATTTGTGAAGAAATAATTAGGACAAATTATGTCTCTGATGAATGTTTGCTCTAGAGCACAATGGGTTGATGCAGGTGAGGTCACAAATATAATCAACGCTTAATGAAATTAAAGAGCAAAGTTTGTGGCACAAGAGAAGCAAAATCAACACAGAGAAAAAAAAGATGGCAAAATCTCTGTGAGACAGACTGAGCCTTACTTATTTTAACTTCAATGTAAAATTAAAAGATTTGTATTTATATATACACACAGACATCTTCCTTTATTAACATTGCAGAAAAAAATTGAGACACCAGAAAAATATTTTGTAGGAAAAATAACAAAACAGCACTACTAAGGTAACAAAGAATAAGTAAATTCACAGTAGTGTTAAATAATGCAATGTAATGTAATAAAAGCATTTATTATAAAAAATATAATACTAAATTCACATTTTTCTAGGGTCACTAGATTTAAAAGATCTGTCAGATTTAACATCTATTAGATGTGCAAGCCACACTACATGACTCATTGGTGGTCACAAATTTACATGGGGCCACGAAATACAGCTGACAATGTTTTCTTTTATTAAAAAAATGCACAATTATTTTGTCAACCAATTCATCATCGAATGCCATCTGTGTAATGGAGGTTGGCTACCACTGAATGCTATTCTGCTCTGTCTCTTGCTTTGATGGTGCAGGTTGTCTTTGATCCTGACTTGTTCATCTTTTGATGTTACTTGTCCATGTTAGTCTTGTTCTACCTCTGCCTCTTTTACCTTGTATTTTCCCCTCCAGGATTACCTTTAGTGGTTGTTGTGTCTTTTAACATGCCCCAAAAATTGCACTTGTCTTGTTTGAATTGTATTTAGTAGTTCTCTTTTCATTTTTAGTTGTTTTAAGACTTCATCGTTTGTTTTCTTTTCTTTCCATCCAATTCTACCTATTTTTCTATATACCCACATTTCAAAGGCTTCAATTTTCTGTTCTGTTTTCTTGTCTAATGTCCATGTTACTGCACCATATAGGAATATTGAAAAGATATAACATTTTGCTATTCTTAATTTTAGTCCTGGTGTTATTTGTTTTGATGTTAGTATATTTTTCATGACATTAAAATTACTTTTTGCCATTCCTAATCTCTTGTTTATTTCAGTTGTACATTTTCCATCACTGGTTATAGTATGTCCAAGGTAGTTTTAGTTCTGAACTGTCTCTGGGTCTATTCCTTCAATTTTGATATCCACTTGTAGGTTTTGCGTATTTTATTTGTTTATGATCATAGTTTTAGTCTTTTTGATATTCATATCTAGTCCATATTTTTTGCTTGTCATGTTTATTTCATTAAGTAATTGTTGTAGGTCTTTAGGATTTTTTGCTAGTAATACAGTATCATCAGCATATCTTAGGTTATTGATTATTTTTCCATTAATTTGTAGGCCTGGCATCTCTGTGATGTTTTTAAAGATTTGCTCAGTGTATAGATTGAATAAGCTTGGTGATAGGATGCATCCCTGTCTTACTCCTCTTTTTATATCAATGTGTGTAGAGCTCTCTTTGTTATATTTTATTATTGCTATTTGCTCCCAGTATAGATTACATATTAGTCGTATGTCCATGTCATCTAGATGTATTTCTTTTAGGCACTCTATAAGTTGTTTGTGGTTATTCCATAAAAAGCTTTGGTATAGTCCATGAAGCAGGCATATATTGGCTTGTTTATTTCTGTGTACATTTCGATTAATGTTCTCATGCAGAATATGGCTTCTTTTGTCCCACTATTTTTCCTAAATCCAAAATGCTGGTCATCTAATTCAGTATTGATTTTATTCTGAATCTATCCTTGTATAACTTTTAGCAAGATTTATGTAACATGGCTCATTAGGCTTATTGTTCTAAAGTCACTACATTCAACTGCACCATTCCTTTTAGGCAATGCAATGAAAGTTGATGTTTTTAGTCCAATCGGTATGTATCCTGTATGGTATATGCCATTGTATTTGTCTACAATCTCTTCAATGTCAAAATCTTCAAGTGCCTGTATCATCTCTTTCTGTAAGCTGTCAGGTCCCACTGCTTTTCCCATTTTCGTTGCTTTTATAGCTTTTTCCACCACAGAATTTAACATTTTATAGCCCGATGTACATTTTATAATTGGATTCTTGTCCCTTTGATCATGAAATAGTTCTGTTATATATTCCTGCCATCTATGTAAAAAGTAAAAAAAGTAAAGTACCCCTGCCACGCCAAGTGGCATATAAGGAATACGGTGTTAGTGACCATAAATTTTATAGACCTTTGGCACATGATTTTTGGGGTAATGTGGTCAGTTTTACGCCCGTGCCGCTTTACTTTCCCAGAAAATAAATCCGGTACCCATTTAAGGCTGGGTGAACCAGAAGCCGTCTGTTGAGATTGAACCCTACCTCTTGTCCTTTGTAGTCCAGTTCACTAACCTCTGAGCTAACGAGGCTCCCCTGCCATCTATGTATTATATCTTTATTGTCTGTTAGCATTTTTCCTTTTTGTCTGCAATGCATCCGCTTTCTGTGGCTTTTAACTTTTTATTAGTCATTCTCTTTATTTGGGATCCACGATAGCTCAGTGGTTAGTGAACTGGACTACAAAGGACTAGAGATCTGGTTCGATCCTGATCGACGGCTTCCGGGTTCACCCAGCCTTAAATGGGTACCGGATTTTTTCTGGGAAAGTAATGCGGCACGGACCGACCAATTTACCCCAAAAATCATGTGCTGAAGGTCTGTAAAATATAGGATCACTAACACCATATTTCCCTATATGCCACTTGGCGTGATGGGGGTACTTTCATTTTTTATTCTCTTTATTTCTATGTGCATTCCTCTTAAGTCTTGTTTTCTTTCCATAGTTTCTATTTCTATACATTTTTGGCTGAGCCATTCTTCATTTGCCTTTTTGCACATTTTGCGTATTTCATTATCTATTTTATTGTATTGAGCAGTGTTCTTCGCTTGTCTCCTTTCCTCCATTTTTTTTTAAGATGGTGTTAGTTATCCATTTTTGTTTTTGTTCTTTTCTGTTAACCAATTAACCTATTCTATTTATGTACCAAGATATTTCTGGAAACTCTTCTTAACCACATGGCTATAAAAAAAAAGCCATCTGGGAAAAATTTTAAAAAATTTAATTTAGCTTAAAACATAGGAATTTTCTTGTTTTCTATTTATAATATCAAACAAAAAAACTCACTTCTACTATCATCATTAGCCATACCTGTTGGCACATGATGATGATAGTAGAAGTGGTTTTTTTTCATTGGTTCATTTCATCTGAATAGTAAGAAAACAGAAGTAATGGTTATATTGAAAAAACAATCATCCCAATCATGCAGCATAAAAATAAACAGGACAAATCTGAAACAAGTGCAATGCATCAAACACTTGGGCACAATAATAACATCATATGGAAGATGAACCACAGACATAAAAAGCAGAATAGCTCAGGCCAAAATAGCATTTTAGAAAATGAAAAATGTCTTACGCAACAAATCTATGTCAATACCTTTCTTGTTGCTTTCTTTTACTATTATGTTTATTATTTCTTGTAGTTCATTCTGTCTCTACTGTTAAGACTGTGTCATCCACATATCGCAGATCGCTATGTAGTGACCGTTGACTTCAATTCCTTTTATATCTACTATTGATCTCATAATATTTTCATTGTAAAGTGAAAACAAATCCAGTGACAAAACACAGCATTGTCTGACTCTTGTTTCATCAACTAAAAATCTGTCTTGCTGTCATCAACTAAAAATTTGTGTTGGAAATCTGTCCCAACTGAGAGTTTCATTTTTATGGCCTATTGTCAAATAAGGGTTAATGTCTGCACTAGGAATCTAGGAATGCTTATTTTTCCGGCAGTTTTCTTTGAATCGGATAACAGATACAAATGTATTATTATTATATGAAAGTAACATGATAAAAACCATTACAGCTAGAGACTGAACAAAAAAATTACATCAAACTGGAGACTGGAAACAGCGGAGGTATTTCAGCAAATGAACAAACCTCATAAAAACAAGTTGATTCAATAACAGTTCTATTATTAAATAAAAAAACATGTAAATCGTGACCAAATATGAAACAATTAACAAACAAGATTGTTAATAAAGTACTAAAAATATGTTTAATTAAATAACGTTAACATTTCGATGAATATCAACAATGATTAGCAAAAGCATAATCATACAAACTTGTACACACATAAAAAGTAAAATTAAAGTACCCCCGTCACGCCAAGTGGCGTATAGGGAATATGGTGTTAGTGACCATAAATTTTACAGACCTTCAGCACATGATTTTTGGGGTAATGTGGTCATTATTACGCCCGTGCCACTTTACTTTCCCAGAAAAAAAATCCGGTACCCATTTAAGGCTGGGTGAACTGGAAGCCGTCGGTTGGGATCGAACCCTACCTCTTGTCCTTTGTAGTCCAGTTGACTAACCACTGAGCTATCGCGGCTGCCTTGTACACACATACCGGTTATTTGTTACCGATATCAGAAAATATAACAAACACCATTTGTGACTCAAATTATTAGAAGTGAAAGAGAAGAGCTTTACGAACTACAGGAAAGGAGAAAACTGCTACAAAAAAAAAAGAATGAGAGAGAGAGAGCGAGAGAGAAAATCTGTTGGACAATTTTAACTATATCATCATCAAGTAACATGTTTGCAGGCATAGGCGATTATGTCTCTTCCTAACTTTCTATCTCTACAACTATCTATGATTTTTATTGCTCCTATCAAATCATTTTCTTAAACTGCCTGCTATCATTTGTCTGTTTCCATCAACCTCTTTCTCCCTCTAATTTTTTCTTATTTCACAATATATTCCATTTGTTCCCTTCTCACCACATGGTGAAACATACTTTTTCCTCCTAATGTTGGTAATTAGCTTTATTTTCATCTTATACTCTATCAGAGTATACTCATTACTCTTTATTAGCTGTCTATGGTATTCTCAACAATCATTTGTAAACCACATTTTTGTTGTCTTCAACTATTTTATCACATATATTATCCAATTAATTGTCTGTTTTCATTTCCATATGTCAAACGTAGATATATATATATATATATATATATATATATATATATATATATATATATATATATGCCCTTGAATAGCTAAAGCAGCAATGTCTTTCAGAAGCCTTGAAAAGTTGTGGAAATCAAAACTCATCAGCACAAACACAAAACTTAAGACTATTCAAATCAAATGTACTATCAACCCTTACGTATGAGTGTGAAAGCTGGAAAACAACAAGAGATATAGAAAGAAAATTGAACACATTCAAAAATAAATGTCTAAGGAAAATACTAGGTATAGCGTGGAACGAATTCAAAACAAATGAGGACATTAGAGAAATCGCCAATCAACCACTAATATCTTCAGTAATCTAGAATAGACGATGGTCATATGCTGGACATGTGATGAGAAGAGATAATAACCAAATAGCAAAGTAAGCCCTCATGTGGGAAACAACAGGTAAGAGGCCGACCCAGGGAGGCACTGAGAAGAACATTGATGAGAGAGGCAAGAGCAGCAGGAGTCGGCTCCCTCAATGAAATAGAGTTGCTTGCACAGAACAGAGACAAATGGCGAGATTTTATACAATATCTTTAAAAGTATTGAAAACTGCTAGAACAAAAATTCAGATGAAGGAGTATCTTGGTCTACGCCCTATGGGCCAGCTATGGCTCGTAATGGCCAATAGATAGATAGATATATGCCCTTTAGCATCTTGACAGACGGTTAGTAGCAAGCTATCATGATAAGTCAGTAATTTGGTAAAGCATTAGTGTCTCATACTGGGTACTGCTTTACTGAACATATTTTCTCGTGGCTGAATTTGCCAATCCTGGACAGACAGATCCATCAAAGATTATATATATATATTTAAGATTGGATTTATATCATAGTATAAATGTTAATCACATAACATTGGAGAGCTTTTTTCATATGTCAAAAATGATTGCACAATGACAATCACAATACCTTTTCATTTTTACCAGAGCTATTTAAAAAATCCATCTATCATCTGAAGTTATATTTTTCCCCATGTATTTTTAAATTATATTATTGTATTCAATTTCTTCAATTATTAAAATTTAAAATACCAATAAAATAGTATACAGCATAACATTAAACTATCTTTAATACTTTAATGTTGATTTCTATCTAACTATTGACCTTTTGAGCTGTTGCCGGCCCGTAGGGCGTAGACCAAGATACACCTTCTCATATCTGAATTTTTGTTCTAGCAGTTTTCTTTTAAAGATTTTTTATCAAATCTCGCCATTTGTCTCTGTTCTGTGCAAGCAGCTCTATCTCATTGAGGGAGTCGAATCCTGTTGCTCTTGCCTCTCTCATCAATGTTCTTCTCAGTGTCTCCCTGGATCTTCCTCTTTTTCTATTACCTGTTGTTTCCCATATGAGGGCCTGCTTTGCTATTCGGTTATTATCTCTTCTCATCACATGTCCAACATATGACCATCGTCTTTTCTTTATTACTGAAGATATTAGTGGTTGATTGGTGATTTCTCTAATTTCCTCGTTTGTTTAATGTTGGTTTACTATTTAGAAAATGCTGAGCATTTTATTATTATTAGATTTTTTTTTTTAATATAGTAATTCACTGAAATGCTAAATTAAAAAATTAAAAACTTAAATTTCTTAATTAATAAAT
Source organism: Megaustenia siamemsis (assembly GCA_032433765.1). Taxonomy (NCBI): domain Eukaryota; kingdom Metazoa; phylum Mollusca; class Gastropoda; order Stylommatophora; family Ariophantidae; genus Megaustenia; species Megaustenia siamemsis. The sequence goes on from JAVIAB010000008.1 coordinate 47,583,781, forward strand.
AAAGTGAATACCAATACTTTTTTCTCTAAAATAATTTATGTGCTTTTAAGGTAAGGAATAACCAGGGCAAACTTGGTTGTGAAAGTAAACTGTAAACAATAACACAATAGAAAGATTTTTTAAAAATTAATTCTTAATTTAAGATAAGTAATAATTATTATTAACATCTGGTATTGTGTACTGTACAACTTACAATACTCTTAGTTAAAGTCTAGTATTTGCAAAAACTTACTGTTGCTTGTAATTAAATTTGTAATAAACAATAGTCCTAACAGTGCTAAAAAAAAAAACCCCAGGAACAGCAAGCTAGATGGCCTGGGAGAAACCCAGATTATTTGTGCCAGAGTGGTAATCCAGTGGATACCATAAGACCAGAGGAAACGAAAGTGCACACAAACACCAGCTAAGGCGTGGGAGGTAGATTACCACAAGAGAACCATCTGGTCAGCTACAATGAAGCCGAATCATCATCAAAGGCCAGTATTATGAAAAATGGAAACAAGAACACCCAAAGTAAAACAGAGGGGTGGATACCTTCAACTATCAAGGAGGGATCAAGTCATCATCATACTTTGCCTACACACTGGCCACAACACAATACACATGCTAACTAAATTAAGAATAGGAACTACTAGTCAGTCAATGCTCTGTACCCTGACATTACATGACAACAAAGCACGTTCTACAGGATCTCCCCCCCCCCTTTCCTTTTCCCAATACAAGGCATGAGGAGGCCAATGTAACCCATTCCCACCACCCTGGAAGAGAAACTCAACAGGGCAACCGAACCACTGAAAAAGACACTAGACAGCTGCCTTCACTTCATAGGAGTCATGAATCCTAGTCTCCGAATGAGCCATGATCATGATCGAAGAAGTAGTAGATAATTAATAAAACTAATACAATATTACTAATAAATAATATCTTACTTATGAAAGTCTTAGTCTTACGTGTTCGTATATATATATCATACAGCATATAAAATTATTACTACAAGACACAAGTTATGTTATAATAAGGGTAATAAACAATCCTAACACAGCACTAAAAAAAAACTCGATGCTGAAAGGCAAACGAGGAAGGGAAGAAGAATAGTAATAGTAATAGTCTAGTATAAGTTGTGGAGATTATTAGAAATAGATTATAACTAAAATACGAGTAGAACAATTACAAATTCCAATTAGTAATGCTATTTTATATTTTTCATCAGACTTTAGAATTGAATAAAACAATAACAATACAACAAATTTACAAATTACAATTATGATTACCTTTAGTAAAATCTAACAGCAGAACTGTTTCTGCAGTTTTATCATTGGACAGATCTACGAAAGTTCCATAGAACGGACCATTTGTTGCAAAATTCCTCTGCTGTAGTTCTGGCTGTTCCATTATAAACTTAAACTAAAGTAAAATTATTTTTCTAAAACACCCTAATTCTAATTGTTAAATAACAGCACAACTAGAATAAAAAAAAACAATTAAATATTAAATGTTATGTTAGCTTGATGATAATTAAATAAAATAAATAATAATTCTGTATCTAAATTCCAAACGGAATAGTCCACCAAACGCCACCAGATAAATGCAGACAAACTCTAAATGCTAATTAGCTACGAATAAATACTACCCGTCCTCCGCTTCCACTGGTTGCTGCTAGGCCACAGATAACATCTTTATAGTTCGTGTAGTTATTCAATCAATAAATGCTAATTTCCGAGAATCAGGTGTCGCCGTGTGTCGTGTACTAGAGCCGCTCAGTGTGTAAGTATAAAACTCGTTCTAAATACATTTTTACACATCGCTACCCTTTGCAAGCGATTATTTTCAAATAAAAAACAACATACGCATCCTTTCTTTAACTTACTTATGCATGTTCTATGATTTCTTTCCAAAAGCGGGCTATCGCCAAATTCATCCATTTTTATTCAGTCAGAAGGAAAACAAACCTTCACCTTCATTTTAAAAGGGCGCTTCCGTATAGTCCCTCACAACGGTTTATTATTATAAAATATGATGTCACATTACATATAAAATGAAAACTTATATAAAATATATTTATAAAAAGCATGCAACAGTTATTACATTTCTAATTTATTAAAAAATTTTTCATGAAATTTGACTTTCTGCTGTATCTGCTACATATACGCTTATGCAGATTAAAAAGATTATTTGTTGTCAGTGGAAGGTTTCTATACACTAGATGAGTTATCTGATGTGTTTAATGTCGGAACAGTAACACGGGACTTTCTCCCTGGTTCATACTTCGTGTGATTGTGAAGATGGAAATAATTTGATGAATGTTGTAAACTCATTTCATTGTGAAATAAATTAATTCTAAGCGATGAACATTTTCCTATGGACAACTATTTCATGAATGTTTACAGTGTTTTAGAAAAATAAGTTTACAACGCCGAACGGTGGTTCTTAACAAAAGAAAATTAACATTTTAATTCACGTTTTCGGTTTTATTAATTATAAATTTTTTTTTAACAATTAAATTTTAGTATTAATTTTTTAAAAATATGTCTACCACAACTGCAACAGAAACTTTAGCGAAATCAGCCCTTCAACTAAAACAAAGAAATTCAATACCGCACCCTCCTACTACAACTACAGGCAAAAGCAACAATGTTCTCAGAATTAGAAATGTTAAACTGGACCCATCTAGAGCACTTGAGCCTACTAGAAAGAAGTTGTCAACAATTGAATCCCAACGAATTATGTCAGTTTTTGATGAGTCCATTAAGCGTATAAAGATTGTCACTGCCTTGCCATTTATTGCGAAACATATCGACCGATTTCGAGTTTCTCTTGGAATTGAAATTGTGGAGTTAATTAAGCAGCACTTTAGGATTCAAAATAGCTACCAGGATGTTAGAAATCAACTTGATGAACTTTTGCAAAGTAGAGCTAAACAGATTGAATATATTGAAGCAAAGAATGCAACTGCCATAGCTGCTACCATTAAAACTGATATTGTTGAAGAGGCTAAAAAGTCATATGATTTCTTTGATGATGATAATGATTTTGATTATGATGAAGAGGAAGATGAAGATGGAGAAAAGGAGGAGAATGCAGATAAAAATGAAGAATCAGAGGAGAAGCCAAGTGAACTGGTAGATAAAAAAGAAGAAAGCAAAGAGCAGCCAGTTGTAGTTGAGGATATAATTGCCCCAGAGGATACTGATCCATTATTTCAAATAAAAGAAAAGCCATCATCAAGTACCAGTATCAATTCTTCACAACTGGATGTTGCTGAAAATATTAACCAAATAATTAAAAGCGTTAGTGAATCTGGGTCACATTTCAGCCTTATAAATTTTGAACCCCGCATACAAGAAGCTATGCGAAATTTAGGTCTCGTTGCTCAGCAGGTTAGTGATGTCAGTGTAAAAAAAAAAACATTTTAAGCATGTTTTGTGTTCATTATTGGTGTGAACAATATCCAGAAAATTTCTAAAAATTAAATGTTTTGATTTCTGCCCTGTTATTCTTCAAGTATGGCAATGGCTTATTGTTTTCAATTGTAACTGTCAACAGTTCTTTAACTTGTGCAACACAATTGTTTGTGACATGCTCTTTAATTTGGATGTCCTAGATGTAACCTTCATAACGATGATGCAAATGAGACCCTTCCGTGGCTTAATAATAATAATTAAGTGTTTCTAACCTACATTCTGGATTGAGCCTTCATTAAGTTTTCTTGTGTCCCAACTATAAAAAATAATGTTTATATAATGCCACCAGCATTGCCATGTCTGTTGTTTCAGATCATCTGACAGTTTACTAAAAAAAAACAATGTCACATGCTTAGTCACCATTAGCCCAATGTTATAGGAACTAGAATTCAATCACAGCTGCTTGTTGGTGATATTTTGATCACGGCAAATTTCCTCAGATCTGAGGAGAATATTTTGGTCACGGCAAATTATAGAACACACACGGCAGAAGCCAACTGAGAGTATTACACAACAGATCTTTTTTTGGAATCCCCAGGGGAAAAGACAAAGAGAAAGACCAAAGAATTCTTGGAGAAGACAGATAGATGCAGAGATGAAGATGATGGGGAAGACATGGAATGATCTTAAAAGAATGGCAAAAAACAGAACGACTTGGAAGGTGTTTGTTGAAGACCTATGCTCCACAGGGAGCTAAAAAGGTAGAAGAAGAAGAAATTTCCACAGATCTGATACATGACTTGAGCATAATTTTAATATAGCACTTTAAAAAAAAAGAAATCACAAACAAGATAGCATAAGCAGCAGGGAATTTTTAAAATCTAGACGAAGTATGGAGATAAAATATACTAAACAAGGAAACTAAACTTAGAATACTCAACCCTTATTATCAACTCTTACTTATGCATGTGATAGCTGGAAAACAACGAAAGAGATTGAGAGAACACTTTTGAAGAGAAATGCCTAAGACAACAAGAGAATTTCAAATAAGGCTCATTTATGGGCAACATCAAGATACAGAAAAAGAGGAAAACCTAGAGAGACACACTACAAAGAACACTTATAAGAGAAGCAAGGATGCCAGGCATAGACTCATTAAATAAGACTGAACATCTCGCCAATAATAGAGATGGGTGGTGAAAAACACTATGAGCCCTATGTGATGTCCAGCAGTGCTGGAAGGATCAAGATTGAGATATTAAAAACTATCAAAAGAGATACTATCAATTACATTTTAAAAATGTGTGTCATTAAATTATAATTATTTTATACCAGAAATGGTCAAATTTTGAAGTATGTATTTTCTTAAACATTATTGGACCAAAATCATCATCAAGTACTGTGCCTGCTGGCGTAGGTGATCATATCTCGCCACAAATTTTGATTTTAACAGTTATTTATCATTTCTGTTGAACTGCTGCCAAGCCATTCTCTTAAGCTGTCTGGTATCTTTACTCTTTGCTTCCCTCAATCTCTTCGTCCCTCAATTTTCCCAGATGTTAAAATATATTCCAGCTGTTCTCTTCTCATTACATGGCCAAAAAATTATGATTGTCTCTTCCTAATATTAGAAATTAGCTCTCTTTTTGCTTTGGCCTCTTTCAGAACGTTTTCATTACTCTTCTTAGCTGTCCATGGTATTCTCAACATTCTTCTGTAAAACCACATTTCTGTAGACTCCAGAGATTTTCTTGTCTGTTGTCCTATTGTCCGTGATTCACATCCATATATTAAGAGTTGTTTAAACGAAACCTGTGAACAGTTAATCGGGGCCTGCGTCTTGTATGTCGATGATTCCCACGTTAAGAAGAGTCTGCCGATAACAACAAACCCAAGCATATGGTTACCTTAATGTGTTTCTGTGTTTCACATGGTTCAATTCTTGGTTTTTTTCCATGAAGCCATGGCTCATATCATGATGTGTTTCTGTGCTAGCCATGGCTCATATCTTGATGTGTTTCTGTGCTAGCCATGGCTCATATCTTAGCTTATGTGTATGTGCTGGCCATGGCTCATATCTTGGTGTGTGTCATGTTAGTCCAATCTCATATCTTGGTGTGTCCATGTTAATCATGTCTCATATTTTTATGTGTGTATGTGTTTAGTCATATCTCATATCTTAGTGTGTATCTGTGTTAGTCATGTGTCATATCTTTGTGTGTGCATGTTTGGGTTAGTGATATCTCATATCTTTGTGTGCATGATTATGTTAGTCATATCTCATATCTCTGTGTGTGCATGTCTGTGTATGTCACATCTCATATTCTTGTGTGTGCATGGCTATGTTACACGCATCTCATATCTTTGTGTGTGCATGTCTATGTTGGTCATATCTCATATCTTTGTGTGCATGTCTATAATAGGCATGTGTCATATCTTTGTGTGTGCCTGTCTATGTCAGTCATATCTCATATCTTTATGTGCATGTTTATGTTAGTTATATATCTTGATGTGTGTCAGTGTTAGTCATGCCTCGTTTCGCTGTGTGCATGTCTGTGTTGGTCACATCTCACATCTTTGTGTGTGCATGTCTGTGTTAGTCACCTCTAGTGACTCGGGCAGATGGTGCTCATAAACCTGGGAGGCAACCGCCTAAGGGCAGAATCCCCCTACAGAAAAAATCATCTGCTGCCTTGCAGGAAGATTGGGGACAATCAAAGGCTAAGGAATGCAAACCTGAATAAAATGCTGGTTGAAATCGGATGCACTGGGCTACTGGCGCAGAACACAGTGCAACGTTTTAACGGGTGTTCAATTAGAGTGGATCTGGCAGACTCTAATTGTGATGTTCTGTCTGTGGGGGCGATCAACACATTTAACAGCTGACTTCATGTGGGAGTCTGGAATCCTACTCTGATTGAGTCCCAATCGCAGAGAGAGAGATATTAAGACTGGCTCTACAAAACATTTAAGAATTCTTTTTCTTGTTTCTATTGTCAAAAATGGATTGCATAGTATCTTCCTCATTTTTTTGGAAAGCCGGACTAAAATATCAACAGCATATAAATAAGCTATTCTAGAATATTCAAATTTTTTTTAATGTCACAAATTTGAATCACTCCAATAAAATATCAATTTTAAGAAGAGTAGTAATGTGTCAATTGGCACCATATACTTATTTATGTTGGATGCTTTTGTGTCAGCATCCACATAACTGATTTTTTTTTCTATTTCATTTCTAAAACTTCTTGCTCTAATCTCTAATTGATGAAATAGTTTGATGTAAAAAATATGATCCACATTCCCCATGAAAACCTAAACCAAACCTGTATCTTGCTAACCATGGTGCAGTGATGTTCTAGAATGTGTTGTTTTGTTAGGAAACAATTTTTTGTACAATCAATTGAGGTTTGAATGTCTGCTGTTGTTTGTGTACCTAAGGGGTCAGAATGGGACACTAAAGTTTGGACATCGGCATATTCTTTGTTCACGGCATTAAAGGTTTCTCTTACTGTGTAAACCTTGTCTATGATTGAAATGTTTGTTTTTTGAAAAGTTAATGTAATGTTTATGTCATCCATGAGGTCTTTATAAACTGCTGGTATGAGTTACTTGTTGCAGTGGTTGCCAATGAAAGCTCTACTATGATATGCTTGTGGTACTATTTTGTGCTTGTGGAGGATTTTGTCTGGTTTAGAGCTCACAGGGATCTAGGAGTCAGTTCATTATAAGATAAGCTAGATAATGTATCCTTAGCTATGTCCAGTTTTTTTCTGCCATGCTTCCCTTTCTACAGGGTCATCTAATAATACAACACACCTTTCTGAATGCTGAATTTCTGATGTTATTTTCTTAAAATGTTGCAAATTGCTTCCATATTTATCTAATATTTTTAAAAAGATCTTTATAAGGATTGAGATTGCTAGAAAGAAAATTTTGAATAAGAGAAAGAGTATCTGGGTCTATGCCCTATGTGCTAACTTCAGCTCTAAAAGTCAATAGATTGTAATATTATTTTCTTATACTGCTGTGAGTTTCTTGGGTGTATTAACTAGTGGTGTAAAGTATATTTCATAGTCATGTGATCATAGTCATAATCATTGTTAGTTTCTGGCCTCGCTTTTTAATGACAGTAGTATTTCTGACAATTGTTGTCATGAGTTTTTGTTTTCTTTCTTTGTTTACTATATTCAATTGTTGAGAATTGGAGGTCATAATATAAATAATCTAAGGTATGCTGATGATACAGTCTTAATCGCTAAGAATGAAAATGAGTTACAAGAAATGTTGGACATTATAGTGAAAGAAAGCAAAAATAAAGGACTCAGCCTTAATAGCAAAAAGACAGAGGTAATGGTAACAACAAAGAAAAAGACATCACCTCAGTGCAAAATAAAGACAAGTGGAACAATATTAAAACAGGTAAATGAATTTAAATATTTTGGAACTTTGTTAACCTCAGACGGAAGATGTACAAAAGAGGTGAGATACTGAATGGCTCAGGCAAAAGCATCTTTCCAAAAAATTAGGAAAATACTATGCTATCCATTTTTGACAATAGAAACAAGAAAAAGAGTTCTTAAATGTTACGTAGAGCCAGTCTTAACATATGGATGCGAATCATGGACAATAGAACAACAGACAAGAAAATCACTGGAGTCTGTATAAATGTGGTTTTACAGAAGAATATTGAGAGTACCATGGACAGCTAAGAAGAGTAATGAAGATGTTCTGAGAGAGGTCAAAGCAAAAAGAGAGCTAATTTCCAATATTAGGAAGAAACAATCATAATTTTTTGGCCATGTAATGAGAAGAGAACAACTGGAATATATTGTAAGAACTGGAAAAATTGAGGGACGAAGAGATAGAGGGAAGCAAAGAGAAAAAATAACAGATAGCTTAAGAGAATGGCTTGGCAGAAGGTGAACAACAGTAATAATAAATAGCTGCCGAGATCGAAAGTTGCGGAGAGACATGATCACCTGCGCCAGCAGGCCCGGTACTTGATGATGATAATGATTGTTGAGAAGCAAAGGTTATTGAGCTGCATCTAGAGGTTTTTTTTCACAGATGAAATAAGAACTCCAACCTGTGCAGTCTTACTTTCAGACCCTCAGTTAACCTCCACATAGACCTAAAAATTGTAAAAATGCTGTAAAACGGTGTGCTTGAAGGAAACACTTGGAATATATTGTGATAACTAGGAAAGTTGAAGGACAAAGAGATATAGGAAAGCAAAGAGAAAAGATACAAGACAGCTTAAGAAAATGGCTTGGTAGAAGGTCATCAACAGAAATGATAAATATCTGCCGAGATTAAGAGTTGTGGATAAACATGATAACCTAAGCTAGCAGTACATGGTACTTTGATGATGATGATGATAATGAGAGGAGCCTGGATTCACTTTTAAGTTGTGGCATATTTTTTTGGTATTAAGAAGCTAAAACTGTAGAGGGGTGAGACAAGCTACAATGTTTCGGCAAAGGCCTTCATGAAAAATAAAACAAAATTTAATGCAAAAACAAATACAAAATACAAGTACTTATCTCAGTATGGGGATCGACAAATGGGGTCTGAATGACAGAGAGAGGAAAGGTGACCAGAACCCTTGAACCTGTTAGTCATATGACACACTCAATGGGACAGGAAGAATCTTGAGGGCCAAACATAGCAAAAGAGGAATCCTGAAGATGGATGGAAGAAGGATATCATCAGGTAAGAGTAAAAGAGAAAACAGGGGTGTCAAGGAGAAAGAAAAACAGGAGAGACGATAAAGATAACACGGCGAGGAATAAAGATAGAGAGTGAAAAAAGAGGCCAGTGAATAAAAGAAGGAGTAAAAAGAATTTAACCCTCTCAGTTTGAGAGTGACAAAATGGTCCATGAAGTGGTTCTCCAATGTGAACTGACTGTGGGTATCGGAGGAGCAAGAGATGAAGCTAGTAATCTGGAAATCTTCAGAGGTATGATGACCTGAAGATCTGAAATGGAAGGAGACCACAGTGCTGAAATATGTTAGATGTTGTACAAGTTTTCATAGATCCTATCCCCTAAATGTCATATACATCTTATAACAGTGTTTGCAGATGATAGCATATATAAGATTATGGGATATACATGTGAAACTTTCCTGGATATTAAAAGGCTATTCAAGAAGAGGACTTAACTAGTCTGTGGGATTAAACGGCACATATAGTGTGAATTGTTGCTGAGGGCTGTGCCACCCAGACCCTGGCTAGGTGTTATGGAGATAGCACCTAACCAAATGTCCCGAAGGTTCCTCATCATCATCATGTACCCTGCCGGTTGGCGTAGGTGATCATGTCCCTCCACAATCTTCTATCTACAGTGCATCGTATCAGTTCTGTTGTTGACTGTTTTCCATGCCATGACACCAAGCTATCCAGTATTTTCTCTCTTTGTAGTCTGCGATCTCTCTTTCCTTTTATTTTGCCAGTTGTAACCAAGTATTCCAACTTTCCTCTTCTCATGATGTGCCCAAAAAATGTTGATTGCTTCTTTCTGATGTTTGAGGTTCCTATCATGCCTAAAAGCCACTAATGAGGGAGTTAGGGAATAGAGAGTGATAGGTGGAATTAAGTTGAGGATAAGTAGGTGCCATTTCAGGACCTCAAGTGCATCCAGTCCGTATGGTGGTGGGTAAGAGAGAGAACAGTTCTGTTTGATATAGAACGGGTCGTGGTGGAACTTGGTTGCAAGTAATAGGGAAAACAGATTAAATTATTTGGTCGTGTGATGTGGCAGAAAGATCACAATACAATACCAAAAAAATTCAACAATATCTACAAGAACACCAGACCTAAGGGCCACCCACAAAAAAGACATTGATGGAATATTAGAAATATTTGGAGACATAACAGCAATAGAGGCCAACAGAAGAGTAAAAGACCGCAAACTGTTTTTCTCTATGATGCTGAAAGACAAATGAGGAAGGAAAGAGTTTCTTGTTTTTATTGTTTTTATTATCATGATAATAAAAACAAATAGAAAAATAATTTTAATTATTTATTTAATTTTAATACCGTGAAAAATATACTAACATCAAAACAAATAACACCAGGGCTAAAACTAAGAATATCAAAATGTTATATCTTCTAAACATTCCTGTATGGTGTATGAACATGGACATTAGACAAGAAAACAGAACAGAAAAGTGAAGCCTTTGTAATGTGGATATATAGAAGAATAGGTAGAATTGGATGGAAAGAAAAGAAAACAAACGAAGAAGTCTTAAAACAACTAAAAATGACAAATGAGGTTTTTGAGGCATGTTAAAAGACACAACACCCTACTAAAAGTAATCTTGGAAGGTGCAAGGTAAAAGGGGCAGAGGCAGACCAAGACCAATGTGGACAAGTAACATCAAAAGATAGACAAATCAGCCTATGACAACCTGCACCATCAAAGCAAGAGAACAGAGCTAAATGGTGCTCCATGATAACCAACCTTTGATGTGGAGATGGCACTCAATGATGATGAATGATGAGAAAAATAATGTCTACCTGATATTGCTGGCATGAGTTCTAAATTTCCATCATTAACCTCCATCAATAAATGTTTCATGTAATTGATTCTAACATTTTATATTTGTTTGCTTATCTACAGGTGAGCCATTCTTGCAAAAACATTCTCCGTCTTTTCTCACTTAACCCAACAGCCATAAACATTATCATCAATGACGAGGAAGAAGACATGCGTAACGAAGGAGGTAAAAGTTTAATAAACAACATGATAGAGCTTCGTGAAATTCTAATGACAAAGTTGCTTTCAACGCCAGAGGAAGAAACTGAAAGAGCAGCTTATCTGGAAGATGTAGCTAGAAGAGAGAGCCATAACAAGCTTGTCATTGAGAAAATGGAAAAGGAACTCAAAGATGCTATACAAGAGAGAGATGAAGCGGTAGGTCTTTTACTCTCAGATTTCTCAAATCCTGAGTCTTCTCTGCAAGATCAAACTATTTAGAATCATTACCCATAATCCTCTTTCTCTCCTAATTGTATATTTTTCAATCTAATTAATGTTTTTCCCCTTTAATTTTGATAGTTTTTCTAATTTTTTTCTGCTATTTAGAAGTATAAAGCTAAATGTACTACTGATCAAGCTTCATTTTAGGATACCAGTGACAATTTAATCCATAAAGGCTTTCAGTTATTGCAGTATAATATCCTTTACATTTTGAGATTGCAAAACATAATTAGAACTTTTAGTAGAGATATTTTACACTCATTGATTTAAAAAGAGGAGTAAGACAGGGATGCATCCTATCAACAAGCTTGTTCAATCTATACACCGAGCAAATTTTTAAAAACATCATAGAGATGCCAGGCCTACAAATTAATGGAAAGATAATCAATAACCTAAGATATGCTAACGATACTGTACTACTAGCAGAAAATCCTAAAGATCTACAACAATTACTTAATGATATAAACATGACAAGCAAAAAATATGGACTAGATATGAATATCAAAAAGACTAAAACTATGATCATAAACAAAGAAGATACTCAAAACTCACAAGTGGATATCAAAATAGAAGGAATAGACCTGGAGACAGTTCAGAACTAAAACTACCTTGGACATACTATAACCAGTGATGGAAAATGTACAACTGAAATAAACAAAAGAATAGGAATGGCAAAAAAATAATTTTAATGTCATGAAGAACATACTAACATCAAAACAAATAACACCAGGGCTAAAACTAAGAATAGCAAAATGTTACCTCTTCTCAATATTCCTATATGGTGCAGAAACATGGACATTAGACAAGAAAACAGAACAGAGAATTGAAGCTTTTGAAATGTGGATATTTAGAAGAATAGGTAGAATTGGATGGAAAGAAAAGAAAACAAATGAAGTCTTAAAATAACTAAAAATGAAAAGAGAACTACTAAGCACAATTCAAACAAGACAAATGCGATTTTTAGGCCATGTTAAAAGACACAACAGCCTACTAAAAGTAACCCTGGAGGGGAAAATACAAGGTAAAAGAGGCAGAGGCAGACCAAGACTAACATGGACGAGTAACATCAAAAGATGGACAAGTCAGCCTATAACAACCTGCACCATCAAAGCAAGAGACAGAGCAGAATGGCGCTCCATGGTAGCCAACCTTCGTTGTGGAGAAGGCACTCAATGATGATGATTTTACACTATTTGTGTAAAGGTACAATTTTATTAATTGCTTCAAATTATAAACAAATGTATTTCATAGCTGTCTTTTTTATGTAGTATTCATATAACATTTTCTTGAATATTTCTTTGTCTTATACACACATTGATATAAGTACCAATTTTTTCCCAGTAGATTCATTACCAAGTTGCATGTCCTTTGCAGAACTGTGCATTCATCACAGCTCATCATAAAGAACCTCTATCTCTAGCCAGATCTTCCACTCCTTCTGTTGTTGTGTTCAAGGTCTCTTTTATGTCATGAAATGACCTTCTTCTTGGTTTGAAGTGTCTGATGCATCATTATGGAACCATACCTTCCATTCCAGCAGTTTACCTTTTAATATTGAAACTCTCTAGAGGCAACATTAATCTTATTTGGGCAGTTAATTTCAAATTATAATTTATATGCTTCTAATATGGATTTCTATAAAGTTCTTTCACCATGAATACGTTAACCCTAGATTACGATACCGCAGTAAATTTTGCCACATTAAAATACAAATTCCTCAAAATGTGACATTTTTCCGAGTTCATACATTACCCCCCTCTGTGTACTTTTCTAATTACCACTTCAAGTGTTCCCCGAGTGTTTAATTTGTTTCAATTGCTGTTAGAATTTTTTTTTTAATGAGATGCATCGTCTAATGCAAAAAAAATCACCAATTTCAAGTAATTTGTTGTTTTCCTTAATTTTTTTTTTTTTCTTTAAAGCTGTGACAAGGAAAATTTCCTCGGTCATCAGCAGACATCAAACATCCCTTTCTGACTTGGAAAAAACAGCGAATAATGCTATGCAGTCGTTGAACATCCTGACAGACTTATGGCGACCGTACTGATAGACATTGTAACGTGACCGGTCCATGAGGTGAAACTCAGGTCATAAATCAACCTGAACCAGAAATTTCAAGTCCCCGTGTTAGTGTGAATACAAGGGACTGTGTCAAGAGTTAAGAGAAATCACTATTTTTAGAGCATCTAAAGTTATATTTAAGTGGTAGTAATTTTTACTAGGGTATCATAACTGGGAAAATTACAGATAAGTATCATAATTAAAGGTTAATTCTATCTATCTATTGTCCTTTCAAACCGAAGACGGCGGCACATAGGGCAGAACCACAATCTCAAAAACAGAAACCTTGCGTGCCAAAATGACACATCTTGCGGAGTGTTTCCATAACAACACTTTTTACAATGACAGCTTTTCAAGCCATCGATCAACCTCATTAGTCACCTCTTACGACATGCCTGGAAGGTCACAGTGTCACTATTCTTTACTTCTCTCATAATGAAGCCCCGGTAGCACACGAGAAAAAGGTTAATTAGCATACCTTAAATACTATTTTTACAAGCAGACCTAATAACTAGACTAAGTAAATACTTACAAAGCCAAAACAATACTTGCATATCTTTTTTGGGGAATGTTACAATTGAAACAGTTTCTTTACTGTTCAGCAGTTAGATATGATAGATTCATGTGTTTTTTGTTACACCTTTAGATAATTTCCACATTCAAAAATAATAATTCAAGGAGTACTTACTTTCTTGCATAACAATGCATATTTAAATAAATGTATAAATATTTTCAAAAAATGTTATGAGTTGTTGATTTATTTTAAAAAGAAAAAAAATGCAGAAGGTCACACTTTTTATCTAAAATTTCATTACAAACTTTTATAAATCTATTTTTGTTTAAAGAAAATTTATCACAGATTAAGAGGCAGGCTTTTAAAAGTGGGAGATGTGAATTAGAATTCATATAAATAATCCATACACATTTTTAAAATACTTAAATTTTATGAAGACAACTTTCTATGCTGTCTTAAATATCAACAATATTTAAGATTACATATTTAAACTGTATATATATATCATTACTTACCTATTTTTACTGCATTATCCAATTACTGGGGCTGGCAAGTGAGACATATAGGACTGAAGAATAAAGGCCACTTGTACTGAGCAGTCACCCATGTGTGTTCTGGTCTGATTTTTAATTCACCCCTGATAAACAAAACTTTTGACCCCACCAGGATTCAAACCCGTATTCTCCTAGTTTGGAGCATGATGAGTTTTCAGTTTAACCACCCATCTCCCTCTGTGTATGATCACTTGAATGTGATTATTTTTATCAATAAATTACACATCCCTATGGCTGTAACTTTTGTTTATTTTAACTGACAATCTATCATTAGGTCTCATGTCCTTTGCAAAACTTTGCTTTCACCACAGACAGTCTGAAAAAAATCCCTACTTCTAGCCAGGTCACCCACTTCTTCTGTCTTGACAATATATTTTAAGCTTATTCTGCACTGTTCACATTTTCACATCTTGAGTTGATATTAATTGAATTTATGCTTACGTGGAATGATTTGCCATTAAAGTTTTGCTATTTACTTTTAATCTATGTTATAGGAAAGTGTGGCCAACATCCATAACTTTTTAAGAGAAAAGTTTCAGCAGAAGTGACACATTCCTTGAAACTTGCAGTAGATTTTCATTAAGAATCCTCAGAAAAAATAGTGTTTAATATATCATCATCATCATCATTGAGTGCCCTCTCCGCAACTCTTGGCTACCATGGATCGCCATTCTATTCTGTCTCTTGCTTTGATGGTGCAGGCTGTCATAGATTGACTTGTCCATCTTTTGATATTACTCGTCCATGTGAGTCTTGGTCTGCCTCTGCCTCTTTTACCCTGTATTTTCCCTTCCAATATTAATTTCAGTAGACTGTTGTGGCTTTTAACATGCCCCAAAAATTTCATTTGTCTTGTTTTAATTGTATTTAGTAGTTCTCCTTTTATTTTCAGTTGTTTTAAAACTTCATCGTTTGTTACCTTCTCTTTCCATCCAATTCTACCTATTCTTCTATAAATCCACATTTCAAAGGCTTCAATTTTCTGTTCTGTTTTCTTGTCTAATGTCCATGTTTCTGTTCCATACAGGAATATTGAGAAAATGTAACATTTTGCCATTCTTAGTTTCAGCCCTGTTGATATTTGTTTTATATAATATATAATAAAATAATATATATAATATATAGAATTTTGTCATCAAGCTACAGTAAGCAAGATAAAGATAAAACAAACACTGAGAAAAGAAACATGGAATATTAGGAATACTCATGCAGAAGGGAAAATAACATCAAACACAATGGATTTACATTTATTGGGGCTGTGTGAAATTAGATATATTGGATCAGGAGAGATATATTCTGATGAATATAAAATCTGTCTATTCTGGAAGTACTGAACACTAATGAGGAATAGGTATCATCTTGGATGCAGAAAGAGCAAAAAAAATAGTGAAAGGCTTTTTAGTAATAACTGACTGACAAAGTCCTTTTAGTGAAATTGAATGGATATTAATCTCATACAAGTTTATGCACCAACAGCAGACAGTCAAGAGGAAAGAGTTTATATATTTTACCACAAGCTTAATATGACACTTCATCAATGCAAACCACATGAAAACACCATAGTTCTAGGGGATCTCAATGCAATAGTGGGAAAGGAAATGTTTGAAAAAGTAATTGGTTACAATGACTTAGGAGAGAGAAATAAAAGCGGTGACAAACTTATTGACTGAGCAAGAACACATGATAATAGGAAACACCTGGTTTAAGCAACATCCAAGATGTCTGTGGGCATAGAAAAGCCCAGCAGGTAATGCATGTAATCAAATCAACTACATAATAATAAGCAATAGATTTAGAAACAATCTGATTTGTGTGAAAGGCCAGAGGCAGATTACAATAGTGAAACCAGTTGTGAGAAAGCTTTTTCAAAAAATGCAAAAAAAAAGCCTCAATTATTATCAAGTTAAATTCAGATCTACTCAAATCAGACAAGAGGATACAAAACAAAAATAACATCACAATTCAGAACAGGTACAATGCAATAGAGAAGATTCAAAGCATTAATGAACAGTGCGAAATGCTAAAAGAATCAATGCAGTAAACATCAAAAGAGCTCATACCACCAGTGAGGAAAAATTCAAGAAAGAAATGGACGACAGATGACATTTTACAGCTAATGGATACAAGAAGAAGAAATAAAGATAACAAAGATGAGTGTAAGAGATTAAATAAAGAAATTATAACAAAATGCAATGAAGCAAAAGAAGTATTGCTAAAATAAAAATGCAGAGAGATTGAAATGCAACAAAAAAGAGATGCCAAAGCTATCTACAAACAAACTGAAGTATTAATAGGAAGAAAAACGCAATCAAAAGATGTATGTTTAAGATCAAAGGAAGGAGAACTGTTGATTGAGCAAGAAAGCATAAGGAAACATTGAACAGAATACATTAAAGATCTTCATAATGATGAACAAACAGAAGTAAATATTCAGGATAATTGGGAAGGACCAGAAATACTCAAAGAAGAAATGGAAGATACCTTGTGCAATATGAAAGCTGGAAAAGCCCCCAGATCAGAAAATATAACTAAAGAAGAGATTGAAACCATGGGTGATTTTGGAATAGTAACAAAAATATTGAATGATATCTATCTGTCTATTGACCTTTCGAGCCGTAGCCGGCCCATAGGGCATAGACCAATATACTCCCTCTCTAATCTGAATTTTTGTTCTAGCTGTTTTCAATTCTTTTAAAGATATTTTATCAAATCTCGCCATTTGTTTCTGTTCTGTGCAAGCAGCTCTATCTCATTGAGGGAGCAGATTCCTGCTGCTCTTGCCTCTCTCATCAATGTTCTTCTCAGTGTCTCCCTGGGTCTTCCTCTTTTTCTCTTACCTGTTGTTTCCCACATGAGGGCTTGCTTTGCTATTCGGTTATTATCTCTTCTCATCACATGTCCAACATGTGATATATGACCATCGTCTTTTCTTTATTACTGAAGATATTAGTGGTTGATTGGTATTTCTCTAATGTCCTCGTTTGTTTTGAATTCGTTCCACACTATACCAAGTATTTTCCTTAGACATTTATTTTTGAATGCGTTCAACTTTGTTTCTATATCTCTTGTTGTTTTCCAGCTTTCACACGCATACGTAAGGGTTCATAGTACATTTGATTTGAATAGTCTAAGTTTTGTGTTTGTGCTGATGAGTTTTGATTTCCACAACTTTTCAAGGCTTCTGAAAGATATTGCTGCTTTAGCTATTCTGATTCTAATTTTTTTGCTTGTATCCCCTTCTCGATCAAGGTGACTTCCAAGATAGATAAAGTGATCGATCTCTTCCACTGGTTTGTTTTCCATGTATATTTTGTCGTCTGTTGGAATTAAGCTTTTAATGACTTTAGTCTTTTCATGATTGATCTCAAGCCCAATTTTGGTGGCTATTGATGATAGTTCATTTGTGTTTTCCTGCATGATATCTACAACAGCGAATATATATCAGATGACTTGTTAAAATCAATATTCATAGCCCTACCAAAGAAATCTGTTGCGATTAAGTGCGGATGTGAATCACGGACAATAAGACAACAAGCAAAAAATTACTGAAGCTGTAGAAATGTGGATTTACAGTAGAATATTGAGAGTACCATAAACAGCTAAGAAGAGTAATGAAAACATTCTGAAGAGACCAAAGCAAAAAGAGAGCTAATTTCCAATATTAGGAAGAAACACAATCATATTTTTGTTGGCCATGTAATGAGAAGGGAAAAGCTGGAATATATTGTGACAACTGGAAAAATTGAGGGATGAAGATATAGAGGAAAGCAAGGAGAAAAGATACCAGACAGCTTAAGAGAATGGCTTGGCAGAAGGTCAACAACAGAAATGATAAATAATTGTTGAGATCGAGAGCTGTGGAGAGACATGATCACCTACGTCAGTAGGCATGGTACTTGCTGATGATGATGATATATATATACACACATACATACATATATACATACATATATACATACATGCACATGGGTAGTTCAGTGGGAAACCAGAAAAGTTGTGCTAAAATTTGTGTGTACAACTGGTATTATTGTGTAGAGTACTGCAGAGGCAGTGACCTTGTGTCATCAATAGATGGTGTTAGCACATATAGGAACCTGGGAAACAGTTTGTCAAGATGGAGGCTCCCTTGCAACAGGGCACCAAGTAAGAGCAGTGAAATAGGACATGATTTTTGTTTAGCAAAGACGTGAAACCTGCAGAGATTCATTGTTGGATGAGAATTCAGTACTGTAACATGTGTATGAGTTATACACAAGTTTTTGAATGAGCTGAGAAGTTCACGGATGACATGACTAATGCAGAGGGTTCTCCTTGCATAGGTCCAGCATTCATGGAAGACAGCATTGATTGTAACTGTGGGGAACTTGAAATGGAAAAGCCAATGTGCCAAAACCAAGTGGATGGTATTACTATTGAACATTAGTTTTGGATCAATCCGTTATATCATTCATGATGAGCTAAAGTTCTGAAAAGTGTGCAAGATGGTACCTAAGCAGTCATTTACGAGTGGCTGTAAACATATTTGAAAAAATTATTTTCCCCAAAGTATTTACATGCTTATCAGGCACTGGCATAATTGAATTGAACTAGAGGGGGGCTGCGTTGAATAGTGATAATGTAATTATTTCAGTTTAGTTCATTTGCTGGATTATTCTTATTGCACATCGAGTGTGTCATTAAGTGCTATTTTTTTCGGTGTTTGGAATAAATCTGTCAAGAAAAAAATCTGGTTTGCTTTTGAACTCACCTTTGTATATATTAAAAACTTAACCTCTTTTGACTAAATAGCAATTCAACTTTGTATTCCTTAGGCAGCAGTGTTTGCAAAGTGGTTAATGCACCTGTCTACTGATCAGGAGGGCATGGTTTTAATTCCAAAATATAACAAATTTTTTCAAATTGACATAGCTCAGTGTTAGTTCAACCTCTGAAAAGGATACCCAAGATTTTTTTTCTGGGAAAACTGAATGGTCTGATACTGACAACACCATACATAAATGTGCTGAAAGTCATAGAAAATTATGGACACTATCACCATATTTCCTAAAGACAATTTATTTTTTAAAACTTTAATTCTAAAATATCTTTGTGGTGTGTTTTTCATTTTTCTGTGTGCAAAATTATTTTTTCCGTTTATGCACTTGCTAGACTAAAAAATTTCTGTACACATATGACTCTTTATAGAAAACATTGTCATTCTTCAAGCAAGCAGGACACAGGTTTGATCTATTGTAGGATCAGAAAAGACTTTTTGTTTATCAGGGATAAAATGAACATTCTAAACAAGCGTGGCCTAATCCATGGCGATAAACCAAAACCATCATTTTTAAATTACTGGTATTGGGAAAATAAGTGAATCTTCTCTGCAGGTACTATAGTTCCTGCAGTACAAAATACTCTATAGGGCAGAACCAGAATCTCAAATACAAAAACCTTGCATTCCAAAATGGCACATATTACAGAGGTCACTGCCTCTAAAATCTATGGCTCTGTTTCCATAACAATAGTTTTTACAATGACAGCTTGTCAAGCCATCAATCAACCTCCTTAGTCGCCTCTTACGACATGCTTGGAAGGTCACAGTGTCACTATTCTTTACTCATAATGAGACCCTGGTAACACACAGGAAACTGTACCAGAGATTATAAAGGCTTTTACAACCACTTCTCTAAGAAAGTCTTTAGATGTGTCCAGTAACTCTATTCTCATGTGCATGTGAATTTAGATTATGGCAAAGAACATTCAAATCCAGGCCGCAGGTGTGAAATTCTTGTATTGTTATGCAGTACCAATGATCAGATAATCTAGTGCAGCTGGGAAGGTGCGAAGGAACTTCTTCTAACAGCCACACTGACCGTTAAATCTTTGTGACTTCAAAGACAACGAGAAAAGGTTGATTGACTGCCTTTGATAGAAAGCCTGACACTGGAACAAAGCTATAAAATTACTGGGAGAAGCCTATCTGATAGTGAAGATAAAATTAACTTATCACCATGAGTATAAAAAAAAAGTAAGTAAAGAGCCTCATCACGTCAAGTGGCGTTTAGGGAATATGGTATTAGTGACCATAAATTTTACAGACCTTCGGCACATGATTTTTGGGGTAATGTGGTTGGTATTACACCCGTGCCGCTTTACTTTCCCAGAAAAAATCCAGTACCCATATAAGGCTGGGTGAATCTGGAAGCCGTCGGTTGGGATCGAACCCTACCTCTTGTCCTTTGCAGTCCAGTTCACTAACCACTGAGCTATCGCGGTTCCCAACATGAGTATGGACGGTAGCAAAAAATATCTACAAAAGCAAATTTAATGGGAGTTATCAGAAAGCACACAATTTTGAGTTAGAGCCTTTAAACAGATAATTGAGTTGGAGTCAACAGATGTTTTAGTTTGAAAGTTCAGACAGTTATAAAATTCAAAGTTGAATGAGTTTAGAAGCACAGTGAGTACATTTTATTGCTAATATTAATTTACTTTAATTACTAATACTTTTTTAAAATGACTGGCTGTAAACATTTGTTATTACCCTACCTACAAGATTATTTTCATCACACACACACAAATGCATGCATGCATATAAGCACACATTTGAAAAATGAATGTGAATGAACACAGGTAAAAAAAACTATATATATATATATATATATATATATATATATATATATATATATATATATATATATATATATATATATATATGATGGCCCTCGACCGCTTGCAGGTCATTGTGTCTGGCTCTTGGGTATCAAAAGGTTTGACCACACAGCTCTAAACTGAATAATGCCATAATTCGACTGCACAGGATATGCTGCCTTTATTTTCTAATCCCATAGAAGTTCCTTGATCGACCACAGAAATGGAAAAATGCTGTATAGATAGTTATAATCCTTTAGAACAACTTGAACAAGTAGACCATTTAATTATTTAGATAAATGTGTATTATTATTATTAGTATTATTATTGTAATATTGTAACCAAAAGAATACGAAATATTTATTTTGTATTTATTTACCTTCTTACAATTAGATATGCTGTTTTTTTTTTCTATCTATCTATTGACCTTTCGAGCCGTAGCTGGCCCATAGGGCGTAGACCAAGATACACCTTCTCCTATCTGAATTTTTGTTCTAGCAGTTGTTTTTTTTTACAAACTTAATTTAATCATATCTGCAGATTCGCAAAAACAATGAAATAATCAGACATCTCCAAACAGACCTCTACCAGATTGAGAAATTTTCAGACGAGAGTATTCGTCGTACAAGGGCAGAGGCAGAAAAGCAAGAATTATCTGATTCTAAAAATAGTGAACAGAGAATTCTGAGACTTCAAGGAGAAATTGACACACTTCAGGTGCAGCTCAATAGTATGATCACTGAGCATAGGGAAATAGAAGCAGATTTGAGAGCCGTAAGTGTTAAATCATTTGTGTTAGCCTTAACTTTTTTGCCTCAGTTGTTCATGCTACTATCAGATTTGCTTAAGCTGAAAGGCAACAAATGTTGTCTGTGTTTATTTAATTTCATTAACAAAATTTCCATTACATAAAATTTTAGTCTATTATACTTTAATTGTAAATTACATGCACATCATTTTCTTGAAAAGTAGCCTCACTGGCTGAGTGGTTAATATGCTTACTGAACGAAACAATGTGGGTTCAATTCCCAGAATCCACAAGTTTATTTCTACTAGCCAGGGATTTGAGATTCATTCAATCTCTAAAAATTAGTACTAGAGATTTGTCTAGGAAGTAGGATGATCTGGCATAATATAGGCCACACCTCCCAAAAATATGTCCCTGGCTTTGAAATAATATGGTTAATGAAACCATATCACCCCCTTATGTCTTGACAGCGATGAAGAAAGAACCTTATCTTTTTTTTAACTTTACTTTTATTCTCTAGAGTGCACATCATTTTGTTGTTGTTTCTAATTGTTACAATTTATTTACCTTTTAGGTGTGTTTTATTCACATATTAATTATTTAAATAGAAGTATTTTATTTCAATTTCTAAAAATGTAATTAACATTTTAATTTGTGTAACATTCAACACTGTAATCATCATCTTGTATCATCTTCACATGAAGATGGGTTACTATGAATCACTGTTTCTTGCCTCATACTGTCATCAGTTCTTCTGTCCATCGCTTTTTGTTATTTTTTTGTTCAGTCATTATCTACTCCTATCATGTTTACCTTGTATCTTTCCTTCCTAGATGACTTTCAGTACATTATTTTGTCTCTTTATTTGTTAAAAAAACAAATAGATGATTCCTTACTCATTATCAGCTAATCCAAAACTTCATTGTTTTCTTTTAATCTGTCTATCTAATCTTTCCATTCTCCTGTAAATCAACTTTTCAGGAGTTTAAATTTTATTTGTTACTGTCCCTGTTTCTGTTCCATACAGAAGCGTTGAGTTTAAGATTGCACTGTTTTTGTTATATTCAAAAAATGTGTGCAATGTCTTTGTTGTTGTGTATTTATTATACTCTAATGTTCAACATTGTACTTATTTTAGGTTACTGGGTTATTTGCAGGTCATCATCATTGCACTCCGAACATGTCCATAGGTGCTCAGATCCCCTCCTCAGCAATTCCCTCAGTGTCCAGCGACTGACGACTCCAGTTCTATGTTGGTTGATAAGTCTTCTTACACGGCCACTAAGTGTCTCATTTCTGGCTGTGCCCAACTTAACTCCCATTTCCATCATCTGAAGAAGTGACGTGGATCTGTGTTTGCCAAAGTCATGTGCTCTTCCCACATCTCGGAGGGCATTGATGATATCCGCCCAATCCATTGGTTGCCCATCCTCAATGACAGCGCAGCTAGCCAACCTGTCCGCCCTTTCATTTCCCCGTACTCCCGCATGTCCAGGGACATAGATAAAGGTGACCTTACGTATTTTGGATTTCTGCAACGACTCTACCCAATGCATGTGTACAGAGCCCGCCTCCACTTTTTTTATCATGCTCATCAAATCATTCAGTATACATGCATGAGTGTAGTCTTGTGACTCTAACCATTTGAATGCCTTGGTCACTGCCATCACCTCCATTGTCATACTACTCATGGTCATGACGTATGCACCACTGTCTTCTTTGACTATTCTGCCTGTCGAGCATGCTGTAAATGTCCATGCACTTCTTTGGTGTTATCTTACAGATCCGTCTGTATAGATGACTGCATCTTTCTCATCGGTGTTATCGCAGATGAGACCGTTGACCTCAGCATTAACCATGACCGGGTTCTGTTCCATACTTTTCCTGTCGAGTGTGACAATACACGAGAAAGTCCCCTTGACTGATGTAGGCACCGGTATCCACTCCTCACCAACGCTGATATTGGTAAGCCCACAGACCTGTTTGATGACATCTTCTGCTCGGCCCACCCATGATTTGCCTCTTTTTAGCCTGTCACCTTTCTCTGTGTTGAGCATGTGGTGCAATGGATGCTCTGTATCTGTACTAATCTTCAGGTATGCTCATGCTCTCCAGATCTTGATTCTGTCATTCATGGTTGGAAAGTCAAGAAGATACCTCATTGCTACACAGGGAGTGTCCCTCATACATCCCAGGATAATGCGCATGGCTTCATTTTGTATTTTCTCCAGCCTATCAATTTGAGTCGTACTGACAGTAAGAATTACCAGGGCATATTCGATAGGTGCGAGGACTAATCCTTGGAACAGAAGAGTAAGTATCCTCTGCTCAATGCTGGCAGCTGCCATGACCTTGATGAAGGGGCTAATCCTTTGCGGGATTTTGTTATCACATGGTCGACGTGGTCCCGAAAACACAGGCTGTGATCAAACTTAACTCCGAGGTATGTCATCAACTTGTCCCTGGTCACCTCATCAGCTCCTATTCGTACTACCGGTGTGGTCGTATTAACGATATGATTGTTAAGGGAGAACCATGAAACTGATGCTTTATTAGGATTAACCAAGGTACCTGAAACCCCACACCAGGAAGAAATGCGGCCGAGTTCGTCTTGCATTGTGGAGGCGATTCCTGTCTGTCTCTTCCTTGTCGATATACCAGAATATCATCTTCCCCTCCCATCCAGCTGTTGTTCCGTGATTGTTATTGTGTACACGTTAAATAGAACTGGTGACAATGGTGAGCCTTGTGGCAGCCCTGGACAAATGGATGTTGGCTCGGAAGACCAACTTCCACATCTGAGTATCACCTTCCTCTGAAACAGTGCCGCGGCGATCCATCCAATGAGGATTGTACTTATTTATTATACTCTAATGTTCAACATTGTACTATATTTATGTTCTAATGTTCAACATTGTACTATATTTATTATACTCTAATGTTCAACATTGTACTATATTTATTATGCTCTAATGTTCAACATTGTACTATATTTATTATACTCTAATGTTCAACATTGTACTATATTTATTATACTCTAATGTTCAACATTGTACTTATTTATTATACTCTGGTGTTCAACATTGAACATTGTACTTATTTCTTCTACCTTTCAGCTCCCTATGGAGCATAGGTCTTCAACAAACACTTTCAAAGTCGTTCTGTTTCTTGCCATTCTTTTAAGATCATTCCATGCCTTCTCCATCATCTTCATCTCTGTTTTTATCTGTGTTCTCCAAGAATTCCTTGGTCTTCCTCTTTGTTTTTTCCCATAGGGATTCCAAAAAAGGGCCTGTTGTGTAACACTCTCAGTTGGCTTCCGCGGTGTGTGTCCTTTCCAGTGCCATCGTCTTCGCTGTATCTCTTTACCCACTGGTATTGGACTGGTACATTTCCATAAATCTATGTTAGTCATTTTGTCCTGCCATTTCCATCCTTTTATTCTGCATAAGCATCCATTAATGAAAGTCTGTATCTTCATGATTGTCAATTTCGTTATTCTGCATGTTTCACAAACATATAATAAGACTGACTTAATATTGGTGTTGAACATTTTTATTTTAGTATTTAACCTAATTTCTTTGGACCTCTATATGTTTCCCAGTGCAACAAAAGCTCCTCTTGCTTTTGATATCCTTATTTTGGTATCATTTTCTGTTCCTCCCTCTTATCTATATTACTGCCTAGATATGTGTAAAATTGTACGTCTAGAGAGGTAGTAGAAAGCACACCCATCACACCGTCTAGTGAGGTATTTCTCCTAGTTTTATTTGGTTATTGCCAATTTCGTTAATTCTCATAATGTTGGTCTTATCTCTATTAATCTTCAGTCCTAGCTGTTGTGTTCTCTCTTCAAGTATGCTCATTTTATCCTGCATCTGTTGATGGCTGTGTGATAGAAGAGCTATGTCATCAGCAAAGTCTAAATCATCAAGTTGTTTGGTCAGTGACCACTGGATTCCATTTCTGTTGTTTTGAGTTATTTTCATAATCCAATCTATGGCCAGTAGAAAGAGAAATGGAGACAGAAGGCATGCCTGCTTTACTCCTGTTCTTATTTCAAATGCTTCTGTAAGCTGTCCTTCATGCACCACACTACATTTCATTCCTTCATACATTGTTTTTATCAGGTTAATAAACTTTATGGGGATTCTGTAATGACTCAATCAAACACACACCAGAAATGAGAAAAAGTCAAAATGATATTAGTTGCATTTAGTATCTAAATAAATGTGTGCAACATTGTGATGTATTCACAATATTTATTTATACTATGCAATGTGTTGTGTATTGTGAGAAGCTGCACTTTATTTTCTTGGTTGTGTGTGTCATACTTTAATCTGTTAGACTGCAGGTTTCTGTAACATTGTGTATCTAACTCTTGATCTTCTCAAATTCTAAAGTCAGACCAGACTGATCGTCATAACAACGTCATTTTAAAAAAAGTATTTGTTTATATATTTATCCAATAATTTCTTTATTCTCATAAAAGTATGAGGCTGTACGTAATTATTTGTATAAATAAGGCAGCTGCACAAAAATTATACCATATTTAGAAAGGGAAGCTTAAATCGCCTTCAATTTTTGGCCCAAATAAAAAAAAAAAAAAAAAAGAATATAATGTTTTTGTAATTTGATATAGAATATGAGAATGCACTATCCTACAGTTTTGACATTCTTAGGGGGAAAAGAAAGAAAGTATTATTTTAGTTCATTGCTATTCTTATACATTTTTTATATTCTCAGAAAAAATACAAAGTTGAGAATGAGGTTGAAAACTGGATTCAGAAATATGATCAAGACCTTGGAGAGAGACAGGTAATAACAAATGTGAATTGGTTATACTTCTTTGTTGTTATTACACCATAGAAGTAAAGTTGATAATTTTTGCAATCAAAAACTTTTCTTATAATTTTTGTAGGTGGGGAATGATAATATCATTACTCTCTTTGGCTCATGGATTTAATAGTTCCAGAGAACATCTTCTAATAAATCAATTATATCTCTAGAGGCCCCTTTTTGGGAACATAGATAAGTAATAATGCTTTTCCATCCATCTCTATTTTAAAACATGTTCTTCTTTTTTTTTAATTCCTCACAAGAATGCATGTCTGTTGGGCAACATAAGAATGTACTATACATGTATGGCTGCAGTCTAAATTTGTGGCTGTAAAGAGAAATGCTGAATAAAACTAGAAGTCAATATCAAAATAAATGGAGAAAACTTTAAAGTTTCTTATTAGTTACATGGTTTATATAATATTAGGTATCAGAATATGGGATACAGAGAATTATATTTTCTCTGATGAGGTCTTGAGATGTCTATGAGAGAATGTAATAAGAAAGCAACCAGAAAATAGGGAAAACATGGCTTCACCCTGACAATGCATCTGTCTATGTTGCCATGCAGACTTAACAGATTTTGGCCAGTAACCATATGACTGTGGTACCTACCAATTCATTGGACTTATTATTAAGACAGGGGTGCACGTTTATCAACTACATGGACTACATATGTAAACTAGACAAACCATTGGAGATTAATGAGCTGATATTTGCTGATGATCACGCACTAATACATGGAAAAATATAAGACTAACAGAATAGTCAATAAACAATATACAACATGAAAATCAACATCAACAAAACAGAAGTCATGAATATAACAAAAGAGAAACAGAACATCAACATAACGATAGATGACAGACAATTAAAACAAGTGGAGGAATTTAGATATCTAGGGAGTTTAGTGACTAGTGACAATTCACAAGCAGCAGAAATAGATTCTAGGTGCAACAAAGCTTGTCAAATAATTGGACAACTATCATCCCTATTGTCCAACAAGGAAATAGCTCTAGAGGCAAAGCAGGCACTCTACAACACAATCTTCATTCCAACTTTGTGCTACCAATGCCAGACCTGAACACTAGACTCAAGAATAATAAGAAAAATAACTTCTACCGAGATTAAATGTGGTAGACGAATGACAGGAAACAGTCTGAGAGATAAAATCAGAAATGAAGAAGTTAGAAAAAGGTAGGAATAATTCCCGCTGTAGAGTACGTAAGGAAGCAACAGATGAAGTGGTTTGGCTACATAAAGCAAAAAGACCAAAACACAACACAACAAACCTTTAATAAACATTGTGAGAACACCAGACTCGATGGCAGACCATGGAAAAGATGGACTGGCTGAATATTTGAAACACTACGAAACATAACAGTAGCTGAGGCCAACAAAAGAGCAAAAGAACACAAATTATATCTCCCCTTGATGCTGAAAGGCAAATGATGAGAGAAAGATGAAGAGAACATATCATCGTTTCCAAAACTAAAAATGAAGCTGAAGGGGTGAAAATTTCAGAGAGTAGACGAAATTCAGAGTCGCAGACCTTTCTCAACACAATGGACAAAATTAACTTCTAGGAATGTTTCCGTAAGTGAAAGCACCGGAGGTACTGATTATTATCTGATCATTAATGAGGTCATTATTATTATTTGTCAGAAATAAACACACATTTACATAAAACATTCAACAAATCTATCTATCTACTTAACAACAAAAATACTAAGTGGTAGTGAAAGGAAGTAATTATATAAAGCATCGTCTAGATATCGGATAGAAGTATTGGTGAATATTTATTCAGAATTGTTACTTTACTTTAAAATATTCAACCATACCTGGTCCAAGCCAATGTGTCAGTTTTTGTCCTGTATTACCTTCATAATTGGAACTGATGTGTCATTAGTGGTCCAGAAAAAGTTAAAAAAAACAATGTGTTGCAAAATACAAAATTGTAACTCCATCCTCTTTGTCATTTACTTGTTAACAAACTGTGTTTTGCACCTTATGGTCAATTGCATCTATTTTTAGATTGCAAGTGTTTGGGACTCATCCCTGAAAAGCAGTAGTTGTCTGTAGTCAGAGTTATCTCTTTTAGAAGAGCAGTCTAGTAGACCATTAATTCTTTTCTTTTTTTTTTTTTTTTTTTTTCAAGATTTACTTCTCTATTTAAATATCATGATCCTGCTCCGTGGATTTTTTAAAACTCGAATTGTTCCAATCAGTTGTTTTAACAAAGGGTTGTACTACCCATGCATGCACTTTATATAAAATGTTATTCCTGTCAGTTTACAGGTTTTATTAATTTTGTATTTTCAACTTTTTCTTGAAGCTTTGCTCTTGTCCTCCTGTACTGAGCTTATCCTTTCTTTTGACTGAATATTGTTTTTCATGGATTTTCCTTTTCCTTCACTAACTTACAATTTTGAAACAGAAATACATTTTTGTATGCTATGTGTCTACTTTTATCTCATCTTCATCAGTGAGTACCGTGCTGCTGGTGTAGGTGATCATGTCTTTCCACAACTTTCGATCTTGACAGTTATTTATCATTTCTGTTGTTGACCTTCTGCCAAGCTATTCTATTAATCTGTTATCTTTTCTTTTTGATTCCCTCGATCTCTTCATTCATCAATTTTTCCAGTTGTCACAATATATTCCAGTTGTTCTCATCTCATTACATGGCCAAAAAATGATGATTGTTTCTTCCTAATATTGGAAATTAACTCTCTTTTTGTTTTGACCTCTTTTAGAATGTTTTCATTACTCTTCTTAGTTGTCCATGGTATCCTCAACATTCTTCTGTAAAGCCACATTTCTACAGCCTCTAGTGATTTTCTTGTCTGTTGTCCTATTGTCCATGATTCACACCCATGTGTTAAGACTAGCTCTACATAACATTTAAGAACTCTTTTTCTTGTTTCTATTGTCAAAAATGGATTGCACAGTATCTTCCTCATTTTTTTGGAAAGCTGCTTTTGCCTGAGCCATTCTGCATCTCACCTCTGTTGTACATCTTCTATCTGAGGTTAACAATTTTCCCAGATATTTAAATTCATTTGCCTGTTTTAATATTGTTCCACTTGTCTTTATTGTGCACTGCGGTGATGACTTTTTCTTTGTTGTTACCATTACTTCTGTCTTTTTGTTATTAAGGCTGAGTCCTTTATTTTTGCTTTCTTTCACTATAATGTCTAACATATCTTATAACTCATTTTCACTATTAGTGATTAAGACTGTTTCATCAGCATACCTTAGATTATTTTTCTATCTATCTATCTATTAACCTTTCGAGCCGTAGCCGAACCATAAGGCATAGACCCAAATATTCTTTTTCTTAGATTATTTTTACTTTGATCTAATTTTGTTTATTATCGTACAATTTGATTTTAGCATTTTTTTGCCAGTTTATTCATTACTTTCTGTATGTAGTACATAAAATTGTTATTACTTTTGAGGTTTTTAGAAAATTCTGCACTCTTAACAATTGCATATCGTTCATTTTTGTGCTAGAGATTATCACACCTTAATCAGCACTTGTCGATTTCCTTCCAGTCATATACTCAAATCTGCTTAGATTTGAAAAGGGTAGGAAAGCAGAGCTTACAGAGTGGAAGAAGGTGGTATCAATGACAATGAGCAAAGACTTCATAATTTCAAAGTGTTGTTATTTAATACTGTAAAGTTAATATACTTCACATCTCAATGATATGATATCTCTCTTTATCTTTATGTATATTCAAACAGGATGAATATGAAGAAATTGATCTTATTTACACTGAAGAGAAGAAACAACTTATGGAACTGGAGGAGCGGTTTGCTGCTCTGGAGAAAGAGTACCTTGCAATTATGGAAGAGAGGCGCATTGCACGAGAGAAGAGTGAAAGAGCGCAACGTGAACTGAATCGTGTGGTTAAGGCAGCAACTACTATACAAGCTTTCTGGCGATCATTCAAAGTTCGTAAGGCCCTAAATAAGAAGAAAAAGAAGAGAGGAGGTAAAAAAGGAAAAGGGAAAGGAAAGGAAAAGGAAAAGGAAAGAAATAAAAGAAAACAAAAAGAACAATCTACATGCAGTATTTTATGAATATTTGTTAAGGTAGACATGAGGTGTTTTGTTAGATAACAACAAAGTTGATTTGTAGATTTTTTTAGTAAAGAGATTTTCAGTAATTTAATCTTTTAAAAATTGTGCTGTGGCAGTTATGAAATGTAGTAAGTGTTATAAATACTGGAAAAGAAAAGATTAGCGTGAAAGATCTAACATTCACGATAAGATTAGTTTCAAATAATATTTTCCAGGAT
The DNA here is from genome assembly GCA_032433765.1 of Megaustenia siamemsis. Classification (NCBI taxonomy): domain Eukaryota; kingdom Metazoa; phylum Mollusca; class Gastropoda; order Stylommatophora; family Ariophantidae; genus Megaustenia; species Megaustenia siamemsis. The sequence continues at coordinate 47,614,824 of JAVIAB010000008.1, forward strand.
TTAGAAAACATTTCATTTAGTTTTTAATTAACTCAATCAATGTTAAATTAAACAAAAAACAGATTTAAACTGTTTTACTTTTTATTCTTACAACTTGCTTGTTGAGCAAGTGGAAATGAAAATGTATTTTGGTTATGTGTTTTTTTAAATAATTTTTGAAAAAACCAATGTAAATTTGAAGATAAAAGAATGTACATTTGCAACAAAATGAAGAGTTACAATTTTTTAGTGAAAAATATAGTACTAAATAGAAAATATATTAACTTGATATAGCTATTATGTGTGTTCTTTAATATATCTGTGTCCTATTATAATCTTAAAACTAGTTTTTGGCATGTAATTTAAAGCCAAAATTAAGTAAAAAATGTTTAATAGGTTTTAAGAGGAGAGAAGTGAGAAAATTAGGCTATTTTAAAAATCTGTTACAGGTCTTTACTCTTGGATGAAGATAATAATAATAAATAAACAATATTTATTACTGAAGGGAGCTGCGATAGCTCAGTGGTTAGTGAACTGGACTACAAAGGACAAGAGGTAGGGTTTGATCCTAACCGACGGCTTCCGGGTTCACCCAGCCTTTAATGGGTACCAAATTTTTTTCTGGGAAAGTAAAGCGGCACGGGTGTTATACCGACCACATTACCCCAAAAATCATGTGCCGAAGGTCTGTAAAATTTATGGTCACTAACACCATATTTTCTATACGCCACTTGGCGTGATGGGGGCACTTTACTTTTTTTTTTTTTTTTATTACTGAGAAAAACTCTGTAGTGAGTGACAATCATAAAATGCACAGAAACACTAGTATTTTTACAGCACGCAGAAAATTCTGGCATCTTTCCAGATGCAATCTTTAGATTTATAACAATAAAAAAAGCATTGACCTTTATATGTATATAAATATAATAATACATATGTACTTATATATAATAATCTGTATTATGTGGAACAGTCATTATTTTAGTGATCTCTGTTTTCAAGAAGTAGGTGAGATTGTGTGTTTAGTTCTATTGGAAATGGATAAGATGTAGATTCTGTATTCAAGAGTCTTTGACAATTAAAAAATAAAGAGAGCAAGTCATATGTTGCTGTCCAAGCTAAAAGATAAAAAAATTATACCGTCATTTAAATGATATTGAAAACTAATTTCTGAAATTATCCCAGTGTAACAGTGCTGTTGCTCATAGATCTTCCTGTGTGTACTGCTCATAGATCTTCCTGTGTGTACTGCTCATAGATCTTCCTGTGTGTACTGCTCATAGATCTTCCTATGTGTGCTGCTCATAGATCTTCCTGTGTTATTGTGAAAATATTTTGAGCACTAATGAACAGTCTGTGTGCAATAATAACTGTTCTATATGCAAGAATACAAGAAACTATCTGTATATAAATGTTATTTTCTTTAGTGTCAAACTTCTACAGTCATATCCCATTATTCCTATTTGATGCCTTCTATTTTTTTTTAGTTCTTGGGCCTCGTTTTTTAACCCAGAGCAAGCTTTGGTGTTAGTTTTTGCTTTGACCAAACAGAAACAGAGAAATGCTAACATGTATTAAGGATATATTATTTTCTATTTTAGACAAAACAAAACAATTACAATGTTCATAAAAGTCTTAGAGGCTGGTGGTTAATATGCTGAGTACTGATCTGAGTACCGAATATCTACAAACTGGTCAAACAACGTAGGTTTCGCTGGCTTGGCCATGTACACCGTATGAAAGATGGCCGTGTACCAAAAGATATACTCTACGTACAACTGGCATATGGTAAAAGAACTAGGGGGCGCCCAAAACTTTGATTTGTAGATGTGTGTAAACGCGGCATGAAGACTCTGAACATAAACCCTGCAGCATGGGAAGACATAGCTGCAGACTGCAATCTCTGGAAACACACTCTAAAGGTTCACCTCAAAGAAGAAACAGACAGATTGATAGATAAAGAGAATACACGACGAAAGAAAAGAAAGGAAAAAATAACATTGCTAGGGGCCCCGAAAAATCCATAGTCAACTATGACTGACGGAGGCTACTATAGTCAACTATGACTGACGGAGGCTACTACTACTACTACTAGTGCTGATCTAGGGTCTGGGTTTGATTCCCAGATGTAGCCATTTTGTTTTTCAGATCAACAAGGCTACAAGATTTACTCAGCTGCTAAAAATAGATCTAAGATTTTTCTGAGAAGTAAAGGCAACTTGGCATGATATCAACCATATCACCCTTGATGTGTCTTTTATCATTAAAAAATATGGTCCCTAATACCCATACCAGACGTCTAGCAAGACAGGGAGGGAACTTTTACTATTTTACAAATGTTCTTATAGTTTACATCTTGATATGTGTTACTCAAATGTATACAGATTAAATACTTTTATAACATTATTTCTATACATTAAATATACTTTCTACCAATTATAAAAATAGCTTAGCCCAAGTCTTCATTGTTTTCTGTAATATGTTGTTATATGTTGTTATAATTGTTATGATTTTACTACTTAACCTCCTTCTATTTATTACAGTAGAAACATGCATGAAAACAAATATAATCATGTCGAAACAAGGTAAAGTGGGTGTAAAATTAAAAATAAAGGTAATGGTGTCCCATAGCAGTAAGCTGCCATAGGGGAGTGGAGTGTGGAGCCTCCACTTATCATGGCCACCTCTTTGAGGGAGTGCACCCCAATGCTGACCAACGGCCAGGTACCCACTATTTCTCCAGCTGGGTTGTCTTGTAGGGATGAATGAGCTTTGAACCTTGGTGATTAGAATGAAAAGCAAGCACACTACGACCATGTTAATTAGTCCCCAAAGTTGGTATTTTATACAAGAAAATAAGTAAAATTAGGATGTTTCAGCTTTGCAGAATAAATCAAGACTGGGGAAACAAGTGCTAATGGTCATTGATATTTTTAGTTCCAATCCCTTGCTGCTGTTTTGAGTATTGATTTTGTCAGGACTTTTGTGATTTTGTTTACTGTTTTGTTTATGTTTGTCCTTTGAAAACCCTGTTCAACCTGTAAGTTGAAACATTAGTCTATTTAGTCTTATCTTATTTCCAAAACTGAAACTTTCTGTTTTTATTTTCTTGTTCTTATTTTTGCACTTGGCCATTTGACAAGAAAAATTCTCTTCATTTAGCTCAATTCATGGTCATCCTTCACGCAGTGGCTGTCAATGTTAATTTTGACTACCACAGTTCTTCACTAGATTGTCTTTGGGGTTCCTCTCCTTCATCTTTACCCTGCAGTGCACTACACTGCTGTGGGTGTCCGGTTAGCGCAATCGATAGGTGGTTGGCTTACCACGGCAGCAGCCGGGTTCGTACCCTGGTGAGGACACCTGGGTTTTACTAATTCCTAAAAATTAGTACCTCTGAAGTCGGAGTAAATCTGCCTGCATGGCAAGGGCATCCTGTAATGGGATAAAACAGACTTTACACGCAAAATTCAGTCCCACAAAATTGAGTGGGTGGGACTTCGTCAGAGGTCAAAGCTGACGAAAGCGAACGAACGAACGAACTACACTGCTGTGTTTGCTAGAATTGCACCTTAAAATACACTTAATAAACACAATCCTACCAAATAAAAGATGAAGCAAAATGTTGAAACATTTCATTGGTTATCCAAATTGTTGTCATGCTCTGTGAAAGTGGGGTATGAGAATATATTTGAAAATAGGTAAAATTTGTGGTAGAAAAATACACACTTTATAGAGAAAGAAAAGCTTGAATGCTCAAACATAGTGACATTGAAAGTGATTCATTAATGAAGCTAATGAGCAACACAATGATCAAGTTTTTATTGAGATCTATAATTACACATTAGGAATAAAATAAAAATAATAAAAAATAAAATACCCCAGAGGGCAATATATATCTAAATCGTTAGACATTGGAAAGAGTAGACCACTATATATGTCTTGGTAGTAATATAGATCAAGAAGGTGAAACAAAGAAAGAGATCAGAAGCAGAATAGCAAAGGCAGCAGTTAATTTTAAAAACCTGGACATAATGTTGAAATAAAAAATACTAAGCAAGAAAACTAAACTTAGAATATTGAACTCTAAGGTTTTATCAACCCTTATTTATACAAGTGAAAGCTGGAAAACAACAAAAGAGAATGAGAGAAAACTAAATGCTTTTGAAGACAAATACCTAAAAAATTAAACTCTGTGCACAATGGAATGAATTCAGTACTAATATAGAGATAAGAGAAATGGCCATGCAATCAATGATCTCATCTACAATTAGGAAGAGAAGATGGACATATGTCGGACATGTGTTGAGATGCGACAACAAGAGAATTCCAAAACATGCTCTTCTATGGGAATCATCAGGATACAGAAAAAGAGGAAGACCTAGAGAGGTAATAAAAGGAGAACACTTACAAGAGAAGTAAAGTTGTTAGGCATAGACTCATTAGATTAGATCGAACATCTCGTCAAAAATAGAGATGGGTGGCGAAAAAACACTGTGAGCCCTATGCGACGTCTAGTGGCACTGGAAGGATAAAAATTAAGATCAAGATATTTATGTATGTCATCTGATAAGTCACATAACATATTTGTTTAAAAAAAACTATCTTAACATATTTGTTAAAAAAAACTATCTTAACATATTTGTTAAAAAAACTATCTTAACATATTTGTTAAAAAAACTATCTTAACATATTTGTTAAAAAAAACTATCTTAACATATTTGTTAAAAAAACTATCTTAACATATTTGTTAAAAAAAACTATCTTAACATATTTGTAAAAAAAACTATCTTAACATATTTGTTAAAAAAACTATCTTAACATATTTGTTAAAAAAACTATCTTAACATATTTGTTAAAAAAAACTATCTTAACATATTTGTTAAAAAAAACTATCTTAACATATTTGTTAAAAAAAACTATCTTAACATATTTGTTAAAAAAACTATCTTAACATATTTGTTAAAAAAACTATCTTAACATATTTGTTAAAAAAAACTATCTTAACATATTTGTTAAAAAAAACTATCTTAACATATTTGTTAAAAAAACTATCTTAACATATTTGTTAAAAAAAACTATCTTAACATATTTGTTAAAAAAAACTATCTTAACATATTTGTTAAAAAAAACTATCTTAACATATTTGTTAAAAAAACTATCTTAACATATTTGTTAAAAAAAACTATCTTCAGTTCTTTAACCTTTTAACACAAGGGTGGGCAACCTATGGGCCTCACTCCGCTTCCAACACAGACTCTCTCTATTGCATTCCACTGTCCTTCCTGTCTTTCATTTTCCATAAATTCAAGTGATATGATTTCTACATCACAGTAGCTTGTTCGTGCAAATTAAGTAATTTATATAAGGACTTCAATAGATGACAGCTATTGTGCATTATTAGTGATAACAATATCAATTATGGGCTGATAATTGTACTCATATTTGTACTACCAGTACCAGACCTGAACGCTAGATTGAAGAACAATACGGAAAATAACCACTACCAAGATGGAATGTGTTAGACGAATGACAGGAAATAGCCTGATAGATAAGTGCACAAATAAAGAACTGAGAATAAAGCTAGGAATAATTCACGCCATAGAGTACATCAAGAAACAACTTATAAAATGGTTTGGCCATGTGATAAGACTGAAAGATCAACACATAACACATCAGCTTTACAGCAGCTTCACATGTCTATGCATCTTGATGTCTTTACTCCTTTACTAGTACCATACCGCTACTACTTAATGTTTGTATATCGTCCTACATGTTTACACTAGTACTTCAATTTGTAGACTATTAGCATTCGCATTGTTTTTATACTACCAGTCATCATTATGTGCCATGCCGGTTGGCGTAGGCGATCGTGTCCTTCCACAATGTTCTATTTACAGTGCATCATATCAGTTCTGTTGTTGTTTTCCATGCCATGACACCAAGCTATCCAGTATTTTCTCTCTTTGTCGTCCGTGATCTCTCTTTCCTTTTATTTTGCCAGTTGTAACCAAGTACTCCAACTTTCCTCTTCTCATGATGTGCCCGAAAAATATTAATTGCTTCTTTCTGATGTTTTTTAGGAGTTCCATTTTTGTTTTGGCCTCTTTGAGAACTTCCTCATTGGTCTTTTTAGCTGTCCATGGAACTTTCAACATTCTTCTGAGAAATCCCATACTACCAGTACTATTATTATTATTACTGTTATTACGTGATAGTTATTTCCACCATCACTCATATTACCGCCAGGAATCCTGTCTTCTTTTCACACGTTCTTATCAGATAACATGCATTCCCTCAAAAAGTTCTGTAACAACCTCCGCCGGTCCAGGTTATCTGCCCTCCAACATCTACCACAGGACATCGCTGTTCTCTCTAAAGACCTCGGTTCACAAGCTATGAATTGACTAGATTCACCTGTCACGTCAATTTCCTCTACAACTGCCTGCGACTTAAAACACTCCCACGCGGCTTTCGCTGCAAGTTTACCCTCGCAGCACAAAAAGAAGATATCAGACCTTCGACCTAAACCACCCTCTCACCCCCCCCCCCCCCCCACCCCCCCCTGACCACCACTCTCGAGTCATCTGCATTCCAACGGATCTCACATTATCGGATAACGAATGCGCAGTTCTCTCTAAAGGGTTACAACTTGTCTCTTTGCGCCCAACAAGTGACGGTATAGGCAAAGGTACCTCATTTGATCTTCCTCTGATGTTGATGAGTTTTCTCGCTTTCACCCTCGTAAATCTGATAGGACTCCGTCTTCTGATGTATTAAGGGCTCTCGATTTATACATACAGGTCACATTACGTGAGATCGAGCAACTCCCCATTCACTGGGTACCTCGTTCCAACTTAATTCCCGCTGAATTTCGAGCCTTCTCCAACCTCCGAAGTCGGGAAGATATAGCCATTAAACCAACTGATAAGGGAGGGGATGTAGTGGTCTTGCGTAAGGACCTATACATCCAAGAAGGTGCCTAACAATGATCTGACACCACCTTCGTTTGCCCCAGTGATTCCACTACTAGCAACAATGATAAGGTTCACTCAACCATCAAACAGCTTATCGACGATAAATTCCTTCCTCCTAGCGCGTCCCGTCTCATCATCCCAGACAGTGCTCTAGGCAAACCTTCCTTCTACATGCTTCCTAAAATCCACAAGCCCAATAATCCTTGTCGTCCCATTGTTTCAGCATGTAGTTGTCCCACGGAACATATATCCGACTATCTCGACAACATTTTCCAACCATAGTGACATCCCTTCCCACCTATGTCAAGGACACTAATCATGCTCTCACTATCTTCTCTTCTCTTTCCCTTACCCCTGAACGCTCGTACCGACTTTTCGTCCTCGACGTATGCTCTCTGTATACCTCTATCCCTCATGCTGATGATCTAATAGCTCTTCAATTCTTTCTCGACCAAAGAATACATCCATCTTTGGATACTTCTCCTCTCCTCCGCCTCACTGAACTTGTTCTCAACCTTACTACTTTCGAATTCAATGGTCAGTTCTATGACCAGGTGAGTGGTGTAGCTATGGGAACCAAGATGGGTCCTAGTTAAGCTTGCCTGTTCATGGGTTACCTTGAACATCAAATACTGAATTCATACCGTGGCCCCCTGCCCTTAAATACCTCCGGTACATTGATGACGGTTTTGGACTGACTTGCCGGAAGATGACATCTCTAGGTTATCGACAACATTGGCAACTTTCATAAATCCATCAAAATTACATCTCTACCTCGTCTGTCACCCTTCTTGATCTGATCGTCTCCCTTAGTACCTCCAGCCTCCACACTTCCGTCTTCTATAAACCCACATACGTCCACTGTTATCTTCTCTAACCCTAGTCTCATCCATCTCGCTGCAGAGATTTGATTCCATATTCTCAATTATTACGACTTCGTCGTATCTGCCAGGATGACCAAGATTTTCAAAAACAGGCCAACATGATGTTAAGTTTCTTTAGACGTCGTCTCTATCCTGACTCGGTTCTCCAATCTACCTTTCAACGAGCTCTCGACATTTCTCGGCCTGTGGCACTCACCCCATCCACTCGCTGTTTTCCTATGATAGGTCATATCTACCCTCACCTACCACCCTCGCAAATTGGCTGCGGTGAGGATCCTTAACCGGTACCGCTCCATTCTCCACTCAAATCCCACTACCCACCTACTTTTCAACGATCCTCCTTTGATCGCCTTCAAACGCGTAAGAAATCTGAGAGACATTCTTGTCACGAGCCGCCTCCCCCGTTCAAACCACAAACACCTTGGTACTGTTCCTTGTGGACGTCGAGTTTGCAGAACTTGTGACTACGTGCATTGCACCGATTCGGTCTTGTTCCCTAATAAGCGATTCGACATCAAGAAGTGGTTTACTTGTTTGTCACGGAATATCATCTACACCATAATATGTAAGCACTGCCAGATGACGTATGTAGGCGAGTCAGACGACGACTGATTGACAGATTTTGTGAGCATCTTGGTGATGTTGAGCAAAAGACTGGCAGCCCGGTGTCTACCAATTTCAACTCCCCTGGCCATAGTGGTAAATCTGACATGCAAGTTACTGACATTGTCTCGTGTCACTCCATCAATCGTAGCCGGTTCGCCCTTGAGAATCGCCTCATTGCCCAGTTGGGTTCACTGTCCCCCCGCCAAGGCATGAACATATCGCCTCATATACATAGGACACCTACCATACATTTCTTACCCCCATGCGCTACCGAAATGTAGCATATACATGTATGTATATTTGTCTGCATATGTATTTACACATTTGGACACCCTCGGGTTTTCCTTTGTTTGCTTTGTGGTAATATATACAGATTTATGCTGTACGCATGTATGGTTGTGTGAGCATGCTTTTTGACACATCTGTTCGTTCCGCACACACAGAGTTAGATATACACAGCTTATACGTATATTTTACCCACCACCCAATATTTTAGAACCAATCCTTTTTTTCACCTGACTGCATGGTCAGTGAGATATATAGTTGGTCAGCCCACCCACTTATTTTAGTTCATTCAGAAGCTGACCATGCTCTGGACCGCAAGAAAGTGACCTTTTTTTTTTATTTCCTTTCTTGAGTATTTAGCATACTATCGCCACGTAGTTAGATTTGTGTATATATCCTTACATATATTTTTGTGTTGTTGTTTGTTGTTCCAGCTGAAGGCCTACTTAGCTGAAACATCGACTTTTGTTTTGTTAACTACCACGTAAAGCTGTTACCATACTACTTTTTTCTTCGTTTTTTTTTTTAAATTGTCATTATCATCAGCTTTACAGCAGCTTCGCATCTCTATGCATCTTGGCGCATCTTGATGCATTTACTCCTTTAAAAGATAGGGAAACAGTTCAATAAATATATTTTCTGGGAGTAGATGAAATGGACTGTAAGGTGCCAAACACTTTGCAACGCCACACACTAATTAACGCGCGATGACGAAATAGACGCAAATAGTCAATTACAAATCATTCTATTAACCAATGGTTGAACCGATCCACAAACCAAAAAGCCCAGAAAAAGCTAACCAGCCCATCAACGGACGTCATGACATTAATTATCGTCAAGGAACAATGCATTGTTTAGGGATAACGTTTCCACACAGAGAAGCAACTGGCTATTTATTTACATGGCTCTACAAAAAGCTGACCCAGACATGATGGGCAATGCGCCTTCCGACAGCAACAAGAAAGCAATTACCGGACAGTTCTTTTGTTTTAGAGAGAATATCTGTAACACAATAACTTATGGAAAAAGAGATTACTCAAGTCATAGTTAAGCGTCTTGTGTTATATTCTGAGCTTTTTAATTGTAGGACTGGTTGATAATTCTAGTTTGCACAGTTGATGTCGACTGTCTGACGACAGGTTATTAATGTTTTCGCGCTAAAGTGCTGAAGTAGATTTTGGTTTCCATTTGTACTTTAATCCATTTCCGAACAAAGAATTATCAATCAGATCGAAGATAGCAGTCAATTCTCCTTTTTTAATTAACAAGACAAAAGGTTTCAAAACTTGTCTTTTCTTCTCTTCTATGTTTTTTTTTTGTCTTTCTTTTCATGTTATCGTTTTAAATTAATGTCTAAATCGATGTTTTTGCTTTAATGCATTTCTGTTTACTCCGACGCGTTGGGTGAGAAGAATAAGGGCTTTATTTTAATGCACTAAAAATAAATCACCAGGGCAGCAGCAGGTTATATAGATTACTTTGAAGTCAGAACAGCAGCAGGTTATATAGATCACTTTGAAGTCAGAACAGCAGCAGGTTATATAGATCACTTTGAAGTCAGAACAGCAGCAGGTTATATAGATCACTTTGAAGTCAGAACAGCAGCAGGTTATATAGATCACTTTGAAGTCAGAACAGCAGCAGGTTATATAGATCACTTTGAAGTCAGAACAGCAGCAGGTTATATAGATCACTTGAAGTCAGAACAGCAGCAGGTTATATAGATCACTCTGAAGTCAGAATAGCAGCAGGTTATATAGATCACTTTGAAGTCAGAATAGCAGCAGGTTATATAGATCACTTTGAAGTCAGAACAGCAACAAGTTATACAGATCACTATGAAGTCAGAACAGCAGCAGGTTATACAGATCACTATGAAGTCAGAACAGCAGCAAGTTATACAGATCACTATGAAGTCAGAACAGCAGCAGGTTATACAGATCACTATGAAGTCAGAACAGCAGCAGGTTATACAGATCACTATGAAGTCAGAACAGCAGCAGGTTATACAGATCACTATGAAGTCAGAACAGCAGCAGGTTATACAGATCACTATGAAGTCAGAACAGCAGCAGGTTATATAGATCACTATGAAGTCAGAACAGCAGCAGGTTATACAGATCACTATGAAGTCAGAACAGCAGCAAGTTATACAGATCACTATGAAGTCAGAACAGCAGCAGGTTATACAGATCACTATGAAGTCAGAACAGCAGCAGGTTATATAGATCACTTTGAAGTCAGAACAGCAGCAGGTTATACAGATCACTATGAAGTCAGAACAGCAGCAAGTTATACAGATCACTATGAAGTCAGAACAGCAGCAGGTTATACAGATCACTATGAAGTCAGAACAGCAGCAGGTTATACAGATCACTATGAAGTCAGAACAGGACTAAGACAGACATAAGACTATTACTACCGTTTATTACTTATATAAACTAGACTAAATTAGTCAACTCTTCTAAGCCAGAGCAGACTAAGAAAGCAGCAGGTTATTAAGATAAGACCTGCAAAAATACTTAATTAATAGACTTAACAACACAGAAACCCAAAACAACATGAAAACTATAACACCAACAAGACATAAGTCATGAACATCGGTAAAGAAGAACTGAACATTAACATAACGATAGACGACAAGCAGTTAACGAAGATGGTGAAATTCAAATAACTAAGGAGTCTAGTGACAAGGAATATTCATAAGCAGCATAATTAGTCTCAAGATGCAAAAAATCTGACAAATTAACAGATTCACCACTACTGACCAAAAAGGAAATAACCCTATTGGTAAAATCGGGCCCTCTACAATATTTTTTTTTCTTCAATGTCGTGCCAGACCTGGACATTCGACTCAAGAATAATCCGAAAAAAATTCACCGCTGAAACGAAATTTTTTGGACACATAACAGAATAATGTTTGAAAGATAAGATAACAGTTGCAGAACTGCGAAAACAGAAAGGAATAACTCAATTTCAAATACATAAAGACACAACAGATAAGACCACTTGAAACGGAAGAAAGATCAAAATACGAGCCTTCAATAAACGTTGCGAAAACACCAGATTCAAGGGTGAACGACGACAAAGAAGTGTTTGTGGAATATTAGAAACACTAGGAAGCATAACAGCAAGAGAGGCCAACAGAAGAGCAGAAGACTGCAAACTATATACATTAGACACTAAAGCAAATGATAAAAGAAGAAAAAAATAGAGAACTAGGTAATAATATATGTTATTTTTAAAAAAAATTGTCGTCACTAACCGTTGCAATTTTTTTTTTCTTAAGTTCTTGCAATTTTCGTCACTTACCTAAACTATTTCAGTATATGCCATACAGGACTCACAGAGTACTAGACATAAGTCCCTGTTCTGTGTGATGTTCTCAGTTTCATTACATACCATACAGGACTCACAGAGTACTAGACATAAGTCCCTGTTGTGGATGTGTTTCTCAGTTTCATTACATCCCATACAGGACTCACAGAGTACTGGACATAAGTCCCTGTTCTGGATGTGTTTCTCAGTTTCATTACATCCCATACAGGACTCACAGAGTACTAGACATAAGTCCCTGTTCTGGATGTGTTTCTCAGTTTCATTACATCCCATACAGGACTCACAGAGTACTAGACATAAGTCCCTGTTCTGGATGTGTTTCTCAGTTTCATTACATCCCATACAGGACTCACAGAGTACTAGACATAAGTCCCTGTTCTGGATGTGTTTCTCAGTTTCATTACATCCCATACAGGACTCACAGAGTACTAGACATAAGTCCCTGTTCTGTGTGATGTTCTCAGTCTCAGTACATACCATACAGTTACTTTGGTTATGGAAGGCCTCGGTATCACTGCAAACGAATTAAAATCCATAATTGCTCAACCGTCCGTGCCAGTGGAATCATCCGAATTACTAACTCATCTCCAAAACAAAGAAAGGTAGCTGTAGTCCCCATCATAGCAGTCTCAGCACACGCCAAAAGACATATGACGAAACTACACAGAAAGTGAACACATCCAACTGTTCCCTGTCATACGATATCAGCATTCATCGTAAACCATTGCAATATCGAAACATGATCAACATGGATGATACACACAGCTCACGGTGTGCACAGAGCACTTAACTCAGTAGCTCCTGCAGCAAGCCGGACTTGGAATATGAGGAAACCGCAACAAGGAACACTTTTCAGACACAGCAATTAAAAGTTCCAGACGCCTAACCGTCATATTGACCGGTATTCCAACGATGACGTATATTGAATTGCAATCAACACAGAACACACTATCACGCACACTGTAGAGGATTTCAGATCACATGCCTGTACTCCGCTTCACCGGGGAAGTTCCCAACAGTGGAACTTTTTATCTATACACTGATCTGCATTGGAAAGATAGAATTAACCATCTTTCCGGCACAAAATACGTAACAGCGAATGTTGACGCAAACATACAGTACTCCCAGAGTACTAGACATAAGTCCCTCTTCTGTGTGTGTTTATCAGTCTCAGTACATCCCATACAGGACTCCCAGAGTACTAGACATAAGTCCCTCTTCTGTGTGAGTTTATCAGTCTCAGTACATCATATACAGGACTCCCAGAGTACTTGACATAAGTCCCTGTTCTGCGTGTGTTCCTCGGTTTCATTACATCCCATACAGGACTCCCAGAGTAGTAGACATAAGTCCCTGTTCTGTGTGAGTTTCTCAGTTTCATTACATCCCATACAAGACTCCCAGAGTAGTAGACATAAGTCCCTGTTTTGCGTGTGTTTCTCGGTTTCATTACATCCCATACAAGACTCCCAGAGTAGTAGACATAAGTCCCTGTTCTGTGTGAGTTTCTCAGTTTCATTACATCCCATACAAGACTCCCAGAGTAGTAGACATAAGTCCCTGTTTTGCGTGTGTTTCTCGGTTTCATTACATCCCATACAGGACTCCCAGAGTACTTGACATCAGTCCCTGTTCTGTGTGAGTTTCTCAGTTTCATTACATCCCATACAGGACTCGCAGAGTACTAGACATAAGCCCCTGTTCTGTGTGAGTTTCTCAGTTTCATTACATCCCATACAGGACTCACAGAGTACTAGACATAAGTCCCTGTTCTGTGTGAGTTTCTCAGTTTCATTACATCCCATACAGGACTCCCAGAGTACTGGACATAAGTCCCTGTTCTGGATGTGTTAGTAGTATAGGTGGCTGTGAACTCAACAGAAAAGTGGAATAACATGCACCGAAATACAATAGATTTGGCACCGACTTTGCACCGACTTTGCACCAAAACGGTGCCAAAAAAAAAAAAAAAAAATATTTTTTTTTCGAATTCGCGATTTTTTCGAACTTCATAATTTTTTTTTTTGGGGGGGAATTTTTTTTTGGGGGGAATTTTTTTTTGGGGGGAATTTTTTTTGGTGTTCGTCAGTTTGTCGAAATGGTTCACTGAGAGCTTAACTCAGGTAAATTCAAAAGACTCGGTGCTAATCCGGTGATCGCCTCTCGTTGTGTGTTAGATGAAAATGAAAGAGTATTTTAAAAGAGTATGTGAAAGTAAACAGAATTATTTAAAAAATATGTATTTGTGAAAGTAAACTCAGAATTATTAAAAATAATAAAAAAAAAACAGTCTCCCTTCAGGATTCGAACACGGGTCTACTACGTGACAGGCAACATGTAAAAAAAAAATGCTGACAAGCAATAACATTGAAAGGTTAGTTTTGTCGAACGGTCTCCTGTGTTTCTGAGAGCTTAACCGCAGGTAAATTCAATAGAGACTCGGTGCTAATCGGTGATCGTCGCTCCGTGTCCGGTGATCGCCTCGCTCGTGTTAGAAATTTGTGAAAGAGTATTTTAAATTCCGTTAGCCAACTCAGGTAGAACCCCGATTGAAAAGAAAACGGACTTATGTTAAAAATAGTAAAATATAAGTGGTCGTGTGTGTTATCGCTACCAACATCATCATGTGTCGTGTAGTAAGGTGTGCTAATATTAAATAGTGACGCTCGCTCTTTCTCATTCAATGTAAAGCAAAACAAAATTCTATATTTCACAATTTTATTAATACATCATATATATATATATATATATATATATATATATATATATATATATATATATATATATATATATATATATTACTGTCCGGATGCTGATAATTTTAACCGTCTGGGTTTCCTACACAACCGCCTCCATTTTGACAAAACCTTGATCAAAGCTGGAATAGGTAATCGGTGACTTTGCTGAAACATCCTGGGCAGCCACACTGGCTGCCGGAGCTGTCGTCTGATTAACAAGAGTGAGGTCCCCTTGGTAACAAAAAAGGGCGTGTAGTTGATGTTAGCATAAGCGTTTTCGAGACTGCCTTAACGCCATCTATAGACAATGGAACTACCCCCTCTGCCTTCATGTCCTATCATCATCATGTGCCACCCTCAACACCATCACCCCTTCATGTCCTATCATCATCAAGCCACACAAAGTATCAACCCCTTCATGGCCTATCATCATCATGTGCCACCCTCAACACTATCATCATCATGTGCCACCCTCAACACTATCATCATCATGCGCCACTCCCAACACCATCATCAAACCTTCATATCCCATCATCATCTTGTGCCCTACCATTAAATAGTGACTCTCTCTCTCTCTCTTTCTCTATCGCATATCCAAGCTAACTCAAGTAAAATAAAAATCATCACCAAGCCACACAAATTGACACATCATCATCATAGGCCACCCTCAACACTATCATCATCATGTGCCACCCTCACTCTCTCTCTCTCTCTCTCTCTCTCTCTCTCTCTCTCTCTCTCTATCGCATATCCAAGCTAACTCAAGTCAAATAAAAATCATCACCAAGCCACACAAATTGACACATCATCATCATGTGCCACCCTCAACACTATCATCATCATGCGCCACCCCCAACACCAGCCCTTCATGTCCTATCATCATGTGCCACCCTCAACACCATCATCAAACCTTCATGTCCTATCATCATCATGTGCCACCCTCAACATCAACCTTCCGGCTTGGACGGAGGAACTGTTTTCCATCAGTCGAGTAAATGAAACAAACCCGTTACATATGTGTTGAAAGACGATAAGGGCGATGAGATAGAGGGGTCATTCTACACACCGAAAATTCAAAAAGTTGGAGACAAACTCATCATCCCTGCATGTCCTATCATCACCCACACAAAGTATCAACAAGCGAAATTCTCTCTCTCTCTCTCTCTCACTCTCTCTCTTTCTCTCTCTCTCGCTCTGTCTCTCTCACATTCATGATAAACAAAACAAAATAGGCTCATATTAAAAAAGTCGACCTAAAACCGTAAAATATTCCACTACAACACAGACCGCTAGACTGAACAGTACTATGAAAAATAAACGTCCGTGAATCAAGCGCGCTTATAACACGAAGTCTCACATCCGACTAGTTTAAATATAATCCGGTAAATCAAAGTTAGGAGGCAAGGGCAGAAACTTAGGAGGTAAGGGCAGAAACCAAAGAGGCAAGGTCAGAAAACAAGGAGGGAAGGTCAGAAATCTAAGAGGCAAGGGCAGAAACCTAGGAGACAAGGGCAGAAACCTAGGAGAAAAGGGCAGAAACCTAGGAGACAAGGGCAGAAACCTAGGAGACAAGGGCAGAAACCTAGGAGGCGAGGGCAGAAACCAAAGAGGCAAGGGCAGAAACCTAGGAGACAAGGTCAGAAATCTAGGAAGCTGTGTTAGAAAACAAGGAGGGGAGGTCAGAAATCTAGGAAGCTGTTTTAGAAAACAAGGAGGGAAGGTCAGAAACCTAGGAGACAAGGTCAGAAATCTAGGAAGCTGTGTTAGAAAACAAGGGCGAGGGCAGAAACCTAGGAGACAAGGGCAGAAACTTAGGAGGTAAGGGCAGAAACCAAAGAGACAAGGTTAGAAAACAAGGAGGGAGGGTCAGAATCTAAGAGGCAAGGGCAGAAACCTAGGAGGCGAGGTCAGAAACCTAGGAGGCGAGGTCAGAAACCTAGGAGGCGAGGTCAGAAAACAAGGAGGGAAGGTCAGAAACCTAGGAGACATGGACAGAAAACTAGGAAGCAAAGGCTGAAAACCAAAGAGGCAAGGTCAGAAATCTAGGAAGCTGCATTAGAAAACAAGGAGGAAGGTAAGAAACCTATCTACTTCCATACTGATACTAGTTAGACACATCGATCAGATAGTTACATCCAAATCGCAAACATTTTACCCAGAACACAAAAATTTAGGGTCATACTCAAAAAGTCGACCTAAAAATCCCAAAAGCTACTCACATAGTCATACTAGTTAGACACAACGAGCAGGAAGGCTCCAATGTCACGTTGACATCAAATCTAGCGTCGCAAATATCGTCGTTATCGAGAGATTCGTAGCGAATCCAGACATCACCCTCTATTACATTGAAATAATTTAGCGGAAATTGTATCTCCACCAGTGCGATCTCATACTGCGTCGAAAATTGCCTCCAGCGTTCTCTAACATTGCCTCGATCGTTCTTTAACATTACCTCCAGCGTTCTCTAACATTGCTTCGATCGTTCTCTAACATTGCCTCCAGCGTTCTCTAACATTGCCTCCAGCGTTCTCTAACATTGCCTCCAGCGTTCTATAACATTGCCTCCAGCGTTCTCTAACATTGCCTCGATCGTTCGTTAACATTGCCTCCAGCGTTCTCTAACATTGCCTCCAGCGTTCTCTAACATTGCCTCCAGCGTTCTCTAACATTGCCTCCAGCGTTCTCTAACATTGCCTCCAGCGTTCTATAACATTGCCTCCAGCGTTCTCTAACATTACCTCGAGCGTTCTCTAACATTGCCTCGATCGTTCTTTAACATTGCCTCGATCGTTCTTTAACATTGCCTCCAGTGTTCTCTTCACAAGTTTCGTAAGGGAAACATTTGTCGTACTGGGAGAAAAACTCGTTTACCCTATCCATTTTAACGACCCCTTCTAATGATGACTCGCTGAGTGCCAAGTACAGACTATCTGTATCCATTTCACAGAGTCGAAAGTCGGACCTCTCTACGAATCTATCCAGGAAGTCATAGTAAAATTCCAACATTCCCAATTTGGTGTACTGGTAGACGAAAAAACCAAGCTGTGAAGGAAGATCCCACAGGATACTTCGATTTCCAAGCGACACCTCATACAGGTCTTCACCAATAGGCGTCATGGTTTTAAACAGGGGGGTTAATTACCAACTTTGTTGTATTGGCCCCCTCTTTAACATAGGTCACGTTCACATGTTTCCCCAAATTCGTCAAGGTCTTCCCATAGGCCGAGAAAAATATTACCACCAGATCACAAAAATGTAGGCAGAAACCTAGGAGGCAAGGTCAGAAACCTAGGAGACAAGGTCAGAAACATAGGAGGCAAGGGCAGAACCTAAGAGGCAAGGGCAGAAACCTAAGAGGCAATGATGGGGGTATTCCTAACTTTCTTCTCAGTTCTTCATTTCTGAGCTTATCTCTCAGACTGTTTCCTGTCATTCGTCTAACACATTTCATCTCTGAGATCACAAAAATTTAGGCACATACTCAAAAAGTCGACCTCAAAACCATAAAAAGCTACTCCCACACTCATCTAAAAGTTACACCAAAACCGCACGAGATTTGCACCGTGCAAAAACATGCACAAGTTTGACACGCGCACCAGTTTGGCACAATGCACCAATAGACATCCCCATACCAAAAAAAAATTTACTTAAAAATCACTTTTATGATTGTTACGCCCCTTACGAATGCTGATTGTTACGCCCCTTACGAATGCTGATTGTTACGCCCGAATGTGCATTGTGCCAAACTGGTGCGCGTGTCAAACTTGTGCATGTTTTGCACGGTGCAAATCTCGTGCGGTTTTGGTGTAACTTTTAGATGAGTGTGGGAGTAGCTTTTTATGGTTTTGAGGTCGACTTTTTGAGTATGTGCCTAAATTTTTGTGATCTCAGAGATGAAATGTGTTAGACGAATGACAGGAAACAGTCTGAGAGATAAGCTCAGAAATGAAGAACTGAGAAGAAAGTTAGGAATAGCCCCCATCATTGCCTCTTAGGTTTCTGCCCTTGCCTCTTAGGTTTCTGCCCTTGCCTCCTATGTTCTGACCTTGTCTCCTAGGTTTCTGACCTTGCCTCCTAGGTTTCTGCCTACATTTTTGTGATCTGGTGGTAATATTTTTCTCGGCCTATGGAAGACCTTGACGAATTTGGGGAAACATGTGAACGTGACCTATGTTAAAGAGGGGGCCAATACAACAAAGTTGGTAATTAACCCCCTGTTTAAAACCATGACGCCTATTGGTGAAGACCTGTATGAGGTGTCGCTTGGAAATCGAAGTATCCTGTGGGATCTTCCTTCACAGCTTGGTTTTTTCGTCTACCAGTACACCAAATTGGGAATGTTGGAATTTTACTATGACTTCCTGGATAGATTCGTAGAGAGGTCGACTTTCGACTCTGTGAAATGGATACAGATAGTCTGTACTTGGCACTCAGCGAGTCATCATTAGAAGGGGTCGTTAAAATGGATAGGGTAAACGAGTTTTTCTCCAGTACGACAAATGTTTCCCTTACGAAACTTGTGAAGAGAACACTGGAGGCAATGTTAAAGAACGATCGCGGCAATGTTAAAGAACGATCGAGGCAATGTTAGAGAACGCTCGAGGTAATGTTAGAGAACGCTGGAGGCAATGTTATAGAACGCTGGAGGCAATGTTAGAGAACGCTGGAGGCAATGTTAGAGAACGCTGGAGGCAATGTTAGAGAACGCTGGAGGCAATGTTAGAGAACGCTGGAGGCAATGTTAACGAACGATCGAGGCAATGTTAGAGAACGCTGGAGGCAATGTTATAGAACGCTGGAGGCAATGTTAGAGAACGCTGGAGGCAATGTTAGAGAACGCTGGAGGCAATGTTAGAGAACGATCGAAGCAATGTTAGAGAACGCTGGAGGTAATGTTAAAGAACGATCGAGGCAATGTTAGAGAACGCTGGAGGCAATTTTCGACGCAGTATGAGATCGCACTGGTGGAGATACAATTTCCGCTAAATTATTTCAATGTAATAGAGGGTGATGTCTGGATTCGCTACGAATCTCTCGATAACGACGATATTTGCGACGCTAGATTTGATGTCAACGTGACATTGGAGCCTTCCTGCTCGTTGTGTCTAACTAGTATGACTATGTGAGTAGCTTTGGGATTTTTAGGTCGACTTTTTGAGTATGACCCTAAATTTTTGTGTTCTGGGGTAAAATGTTTGCGATTTGGATGTAACTATCTGATCGATGTGTCTAACTAGTATCAGTATGGAAGTAGATAGGTTTCTTACCTTCCCTCCTTGTTTTCTAATGCAGCTTCCTAGATTTCTGACCTTGCCTCTTTGGTTTTCAGCCTTTGCTTCCTAGTTTTCTGTCCATGTCTCCTAGGTTTCTGACCTTCCCTCCTTGTTTTCTGACCTCGCCTCCTAGGTTTCTGACCTCGCCTCCTAGGTTTCTGACCTCGCCTCCTAGGTTTCTGCCCTTGCCTCTTAGATTTCTGACCCTCCCTCCTTGTTTTCTAACCTTGTCTCTTTGGTTTCTGCCCTTACCTCCTAAGTTTCTGCCCTTGTCTCCTAGGTTTCTGCCCTCGCCTCCTTGTTTTCTAACACAGCTTCCTAGATTTCTGACCTTGTCTCCTAGGTTTCTGACCTTCCCTCCTTGTTTTCTAAAACAGCTTCCTAGATTTCTGACCTCCCCTCCTTGTTTTCTAACACAGCTTCCTAGATTTCTGACCTTGTCTCCTAGGTTTCTGCCCTTGCCTCTTTGGTTTCTGCCCTCGCCTCCTAGGTTTCTGCCTTGTCTCCTAGGTTTCTGCCCTTGTCTCCTAGGTTTCTGCCCTTTTCTCCTAGGTTTCTGCCCTTGTCTCCTAGGTTCTGCCCTTGCCTCTTAGATTTCTGACCTTCCCTCCTTGTTTTCTGACCTTGCCTCTTTGGTTTCTGCCCTTACCTCCTAAGTTTCTGCCCTTGCCTCCTAACTTTGATTTACCGGATTATATTTAAACTAGTCGGATGTGAGACTTCGTGTTATAAGCGCGCTTGATTCACGGACGTTTATTTTTCATAGTACTGTTCAGTCTAGCGGTCTGTGTTGTAGTGGAATATTTTACGGTTTTAGGTCGACTTTTTAAATATGAGCCTATTTGTTTTGGTTTATCATGAATGTGAGAGAGACAGAGCGAGAGAGAGAGAAAGAGAGAGAGTGAGAGAGAGAGAGAGAGAGAATTTCGCTTGTTGATACTTTGTGTGGTTGATGATAGGACATGCAGGGATGATGAGTTGTCTCCAACTTTTTGAATTTTCGGTGTGTAGAATGACCCCTCTATCTCATCGCCCTTATCGTCTTTCAACACATATGTAACGGGGTTTGTTTCATTTACTCGACTGATGGAAAACAGTTCCTCGTCCAAGCCGGAAGGTTTGATGTTGAGGGTGGCACATGATGATGATAGGACATGAAGGTTGATGATGGTGTTGAGGGTGGCACATGATGATAGGACATGAAGGGCTGGTGTTGGGGGTGGCGCATGATGATGATAGTGTGAGGGTGGCACATGATGATGATGTGTCAATTTGTGTGGCTTGGTGATGATTTTTATTTGACTTGAGTTAGCTTGGATATGCGATAGAGAGAGAGAGAGAGAGAGAGAGAGAGAGAGAGAGAGAGAGAGTGAGGGTGGCACATGATGATGATAGTGTTGAGGGTGGCCTATGATGATGATGTGTCAATTTGTGTGGCTTGGTGATGATTTTTATTTACTTGAGTTAGCTTGGATATGCGATAGAGAAAGAGAGAGAGAGAGAGTCACTATTTAATGGTAGGGCACAAGATGATGATGGGATATGAAGGTTTGATGATGGTGTTGGGGGTGGCGCATGATGATGATAGTGTTGAGGGTGGCACATGATGATGATAGTGTTGAGGGTGGCACATGATGATGATAGGCCATGAAGGGGTTGATACTTTGTGTGGCTTGATGATGATAGGACATGAAGGGGTGATGGTGTTGAGGGTGGCACATGATGATGATAGGACATGAAGGGCAGAGGGGGTAGTTCCATTGTCTATAGATGGCGTTAAGGCAGTCTCGAAAACGCTTATGCTAACATCAACTACACGCCCTTTTTGTTAACCAAGGGACCTCACTCTTGTTAATCAGACGACAGCTCCGGCAGCCAGTGTGGCTGCCCAGGATGTTTCAGCAAAGTCACCGATTACCTATTCCAGCTTTGATCAAGGTTTTGTCAAAATGGAGGGCGGTTGTGTAGGAAACCCAGACGGTTAAAATTATCAGCATCCGGACAGTAATATATATATATATATATATATATAATATATATATATAATATATATATATATAATATATATATATATATATATATGATGTATTAATAAAATTGTGAAATATAGAATTTTGTTTTGCTTTACATTGAATGAGAAAGAGCGAGCGTCACTATTTAATATTAGCACACCTTACTACACGACACATGATGATGTTGGTAGCGATAACACACACGACCACTTATATTTTACTATTTTTAACATAAGTCCGTTTTCTTTTCAATCGGGGTTCTACCTGAGTTGGCTAACGGAATTTAAAATACTCTTTCACAAATTTCTAACACGAGCGAGGCGATCACCGGACACGGAGCGACGATCACCGGATTAGCACCGAGTCTCTATTGAATTTACCTGCGGTTAAGCTCTCAGAAACACAGGAGACCGTTCGACAAAACTAACCTTTCAATGTTATTGCTTGTCAGCATTTTTTTTACATGTTGCCTGTCACGTAGTAGACCCGTGTTCGAATCCTGAAGGGAGACTTTTTTTTTTATTATTTTAATAATTCTGAGTTTACTTTCACAAATACATATTTTTTAAATAATTCTGTTTACTTTCACATACTCTTTTAAAATACTCTTCATTTTCATCTAACACACAACGAGAGGCGATCACCGGATTAGCACCGAGTCTTTTGAATTTACCTGAGTTAAGCTCTCAGTGAACCATTTCGACAAACTGACGAACACCAAAAAAAAATTCCCCCAAAAAAAAATTCCCCCCCAAAAAAAAAATTATGAAGTTCGAAAAAATCGCGAATTCGAAAAAAAAAAATATTTTTTTTTTTTTTTTTTGGCACCGTTTTGGTGCAAAGTCGGTGCAAAGTCGGTGCCAAATCTATTGTATTTCGGTGCATGTTATTCCACTTTTCTGTTGAGTTCACAGCCACCTATACTACTTGTGTTTCTCAGTTTCATTACATCCCATACCGGACTCCCAGAGTACTGGACATAAGTCCCTGTTCTGGATGTGTTTCTCAGTCTCAGTAAGTTAGTCAATCCTTCATGTCGTTCACCCGATGACCACTAAAGGAACTGGTGTCCTCTTCATCATCAGTCCTTAGAAGGACTTTAAGTGGACGTAGATACGTTGTGTTGTAGTTTGTAGTAGAACTGTGATGTTTGCGTCTTTCATCCCAACACATCCGACTTCAGCATGTTATTTTTGAGAATCAGATTGTCTTCCCTCTTCGATCCTTACTCGCTTGTCCAGTCTATACAGGTTAGTATGTTTCTGGAAGCACAGCAAAGAGGTGGTGTAGTGTCTGGACGGTTCTAGTTCATCGTTCCTGGCGGAAGCCATCATCTGTGGGTAGCTGATAGCCTCCAGCTCTACTGTTGTGACGCTCCTTTGCCTCTAGTTAGTCAATGCCAACGGTCATTTCTTCTCATATCAATGTTCATTGCATCTTCCGAGATCAGACTATTTTTTTTTCTTGTTGCTTTCCTTTTGAGGATTTGCTTTGCGATTCTCTGGTTACTTCTTCTTGTCACATGACCCACATATGGCCACCTTCTTCCCGTGATTATTGATTAGATTGTTAGATTTTGTATATAAATTAATAACAAAGCTGTTGCATGATATCTAAATTATCAAATAAATCGCAGACTATCGACTAAAATCTATATTCACAGCTCGGATGATCTACTTAAAACTATATTCACATCCAGGACGATCTACTAAAATCTTATATTCACAGCTCGGGGGATCTACTAAAATCTATATTCACAGCTCGAATGATCTACTAAAATCTATATTCTCAGCCCGGACGATCGACTAAAATCTATATTCACAGCTCGGACGATCGACTAAAATCTATATTCACAGTTCGGACGATCTACTAAAATCTATATTTACAGCTCGGACGATGTACTAAAATCTATATTCACAGCTCGAAGCTCGAATGATCTACTAAAATCTATATTCACAGTTCGAACGATCGACTAAAATCTATATTCACAGCCCGGGCGATCTACTAAAATCTATATTCACAGCCCGGACGATCGACTAAAATCTATATTCACAGCCCGGACGATCTACAAAATTCTATATTCACAGCCCTGACGATCGACTAAAATCTATATTCACAACTCGGTCGATCTACAAAAATCTATATTCACAGCTTGGACGATCTACTAAAATCTATATTCACAGCCCGGACGATCTACTAAAATCTTATATTCACAGCTCGGACGATCTACTAAAATCTATATTCACAGCTCGAATGATCTACTAAAATCTATATTCACAGCCCGGACGATCTACTAAAATCTATATTCGCAGCCAGGACGATCTACTAAAATCTATATTCACACCCGGACGATCGACTAAAATCTATATTCGCACCCCGGACGATCTATTAAAAACTATATTCACAGCCCGGACGATCGACTAAAATCTATATTCACAGCCCGGGCGATCTACTAAAATCTATATTCACAGCCCGAACAATCTACTAAAATCTATATTCACAGCCCGGACGATCAACTAAAATCTATTTTCACAGCCCGTACGATCAACTAAAATCTATATTCACAGCTCGAATGATCTACTAAAATTTATATTCACAGCCCGGACGATGGACTAAAATCTATATTCACAGCTCGGATGATCTACTAAAATCTATATTCACAGCTCGAATAATCTACTAAAATCTATATTCACAGCCCGGACGATGGATTAAAATCTATATTCACAGCTCGGATGATCTACTAAAATCTATATTCACAGCCCGGACGATCAACTAAAATCTATATTCACAGTTCGAATGATCTACTAAAATTTATATTCACTGCCCGGACGATCGACTAAAATCTATATTCACAGCCCGACGATCAATTAAAATCTATATTCACAGCTCGGATGATCTACTAAAATCTATATTCACAGTTCGGACGATCTACTAAAATCTATATTCACAGCCCGGACGATCAATTAAAATCTATATTCACAGCTCGGATGATCTACTAAAATCTATATTCACAGTTCGGACGATCTACTAAAATCTATATTCACAGCCTGGACGATATACTAAAATCTACATTAATTGCCTGGACGATGTACTAAAATCTACATTCATTCCCCGGAAGATCTACTAAAAATTATATTCAAATCTCTATTTATAAAGTCTGGTGTCATATATTGTAAAGCCCGCGTATAATAAGTCTTATGGGTCATGTTACTAAAATAATTACAAACAATTATCGTGGGAAGATTCAGAACCTAAAATGAAACCAGAAATTAGCGGTGAACAATATATCTTCTTCTATGGTTGTGCTTCGTCATATGCTTAGTAAGACCAAATTATATTTTGAAAAAAAGCATAACTCACAACCATTGTTACTTTCAGTTATGCTAATAGCAGGTTAAGATGATCGTTGAGTAAATGATGTATTCTGTAAGTTATCCCTTACTCCATGTTTTGCTTGAGGGTAATTACATTGACATAAACATTAAGCAGATTCTTGTACCTTAAAGTGAAAACATTTGTTGATTTGTGAGATTTATTTTAAACGGTTGGTTTAAAGATATCTTTGAGGAATGATATATTGTTCCAAATCACTAGTTTGTTTATTTTAGCTTTCGCTTTATTTTTTTCGTTTTTGACTCATTTTGGAATATTGTCTTCTTTTCCTCCTCCTTCTTCTGCTCAGGTGTCCACAATTATACGTCAGTTTTAAAAGCTGAAAAAAATGGTCTGAAAATTGATGACCTGTCCAAAGCCAACTATAGAGAAAGCTTGTTTATCTTTTTCTGTATACTGCTCTTTCCCATAGAAGAAACTGTTTTGAAATTCTTCTTTCGTCCCTTCTCATCACATAAAATATATATTTCCAACTTCTCTTCATTATTATAGAAGAGATCGTTGGTTGCATGACCATTTCTCTTATCTCTATAAAAAAAAAAAAAGTAAAGTACCCCTGTTACGCCAAGTGGCGTATAGAGAAATATGGTGTTCTATTGACCTTTCGAGCCGTAACGGCCCATAGGGCGTAGACCAGATACACCTTCTCCTATATGAATTTTTGTTCTAGCAGTTTCTTTAAAGATATTTTATCAAATCTCGCCATCTGTCTCTGTTCTGTGCAAGCAGTTCTATCTCATTGAGGGAGCCGATTCCTGCTGCTCTTGCCTCTCTCATCAATGTTCTTCTCAGTGTCTCCCTGGGTCTTCCTCTTTTTTCTTTACCTGTTGTCCCATATGAGGGCTTGCTTTGCTATTCGATTATTATCTCTTCTCATCACATGTCCAACGTATGACCATCGTCTTTTCTTTATTACTGAAGATATTAGTGGTTGATTGGCGATTTCTCTAATTTCCTCGTTTGTTAATATGGTGTTAGTGACCCTATATTTTACAAACCTTCAGCACACGATTTTTGGGGCAATGTGGTCGGTATTACGCCCGTGCTGCTTTACTTTCACAGAAAAAAAATCCGGTACCCATTTAAGGCTGGGTGAACCCGGAAGCCGTCGGTTGGGATCGAACTCTACCCCTTGTCCTTTGTAGTCCCGTTCACTAACCACTGAGCTATCGCGGCTCCCTCTCTTATCTCTATATTAGTCTTGAATTCATTCCATCTTACACAGAGTATCCTTCTTAGAAATTTGTTTTCAAAAGCGTTTATTTTTTCTAAATCTATGAAAACATACCGCATTTGAAATATTTGACTTAATTGTTTGAAATTGGACGACTCTGTCTCGTCATGTGCATTTATAGCTGTTAGATGTAACTTAGGGGTTGGAAGATCAGCTCTGTACGATGTTCTCCTGCTTTCAAGATATGAACTTTATTTCATATCATCATCATCATCAAGTACAGGGCCTGCTGGCATAGTAATCATGTCTCTCCCCAACCTTCGCAGTTATTTATCATTTCTGTTGTTGACCTTTTGCCAAGCCATTCTCTTAAGTTGTCTGATATCTTTTACTGTGTTTCCCTCTTTCTCTTCGCCCCTTAGTTTTCCTTGTTACCACAATAAATTACAGCTGTTCCATTTTCATTAAATAGCCAAAAATGATGATTGTTTCTTTCTAATATTGGAAATTCGATCTCTTTTACGTTGGCCTCTTTCAGAACGTTTCCATTATTCTTCTTAGCTGTCCATTATATTCTCAACTTTCTTCTGTAAAATCACAATTCAGTAGCCTCCAGTTATTTTCATTTCTGTTGTCCTTTTGTCCATGATTCACATCCATATGTTGACATTGGTTCTACTTAATACTTAAGAACTCTTTTTCTTGTTTCCATTGTCAAAAATTGATTGCATAGTATCTTCCTCATTTTTGGGGGGAAACTGCTTTTGCATGAGCTATTCTGCATCTCATCTATGTTCTACATTTACCATCTGAGGTCAACATTGTTCCCAGGTATTTGGGTTCACTTACCGATTTTAATATTGTTCCACTTGTCCTTTTTATGCATTGCGGTGATGTCGAATTTTGTTGTTCCTATCATTACTTCTGCCTTTGTGTGTGTGTGTGTGTGTGTGTGTGTGTGTGTGTGTATGTGTGTGTGTGTGTATAATATATGTGTGTGTGTGTATATGTGTGTGTGTGCGTGTGTGTGTGTGTGTGCGTGTGTGTGTGTGTGTATAATATATATACAACAGGATATTCAACAATTAGTTTTAACCACATCAGATATCTCATTAAAATAAAAGTAAAAAAAAAAAAGTAAAGTACCCCTGTCACGCCAAATGGCGTATAGGGAATATGGTGTATTCCCTATATATTTTATAGACCTTCGGCACATGATTTTTGGGGTAATGTGGTCGGTACTACGCCCGTGCCGCTTCACTTTCCCTGAAAAAAATCAGGTACCCATTTAAGGCTGGGTGAACCCGGAAGCCGTCGGTTGGGATCGAACCCTATCTCTTGTCCTTTGTAGTCCAGTTCACTAACCACTGAACTATCGCGGCTCTAAAATAAAAGTGGTTTCAATTAATGTTATTTGCGTTATATTTTTTTATGTAAGTATTAATACGCGGAAGAAGTGAGAAAGAGAGTTCATCGGTGCTATATAGAACCGTAGAACCATAGACCTATGGAAGCGGATCATGGACAGTAGACAAACACATGAAAAGACGATTAGAGGCCACAGAGATGGGATTTCTCAGAAGAATGTTGAAAGTTCCCTGGACAGTTAAAAAGACCAATGAAGAAATCCTGAAAAAGCCCAACACAAAAAGGGAGCTCATAAAAAACATGAGAAAGAAACAATCAACATTCTTCGGGCACATCATGAGAAGAGAAAAGTTGGAATACTTGGTTACAACTGGCAAAATAAAAGGAAAGAGAGATCGCGTACGACAAAGAAAGAAAATACTGGATAGCTTGGTGTCATGGCATGGAAAGCAGTCAACAACAGAACTGATACGATGAACTGTAGATAGAAGATTGTGGAAGGACATGATCGCCTACGCCACAGGTGAGGCTCATGATGATGGTTAATACGCTGTAGGGATATCTCGATATTTCTAAATTTAAAGCACCTTGGCACTAATTATAGACCAAGTCATGGTGAGGTTAACTGAACCATAATGCTGTAAAATGTAACTAAAAATGTTTGCATCATTTAAAATCAAACTATCTACTAAAGTCGAAAGTATCAGGCACATAGATTTAGTTATCACTGCCTTGTTACTAATTGCTCACATTTCTTTTTAAGAGCAAGCGAGAATCCAAGATGATTAGAGAAAAAACATTAGAAAATAAGGAAAAGAAAAATAATAGTAATGTGAAGATAGGAGAAATAATTGTATTGGCGCATGGAAGAAACGTTGCAACTATTTCTTTATACACATAATTGCATTTAACTATGTTTTACATCTTGCGATCCGGCGTATCTGTCTTCAGCAAATATTTTTTTTATGATTACCTTCCTAACTTTTGTTGTTCCTTGATCTTCTTGAAACGTAGCTGTTAGTTGTTGTAAAGGTTGTCTCTAAAAGAAAGGGAACCCGAGCAGAATAACTAGTCTTTCTTACTCAGATTTGTGTACTATTTTCGTTCTATTAAAAGGAGTCTCCGATACGACTAACTTGATCCCCTTACATGAATTTGCGTGCTTTACTGGCTTTTATTTGCTAGATTGTGCTTCCAGAATATAGTTTTATTTGGGGACGATCAGCTGATTAAGTAAAGGTAAAGTACGAGACTTGAATCGGTGCTTTAGCACGCCAGTTTTCACCCGTATGTGCTCAGCCGCCTATCCAGAAGTGTTCGGAGACTTCTGGACAGTGTCGCTTCAAGCATCGAAACTCACGATGCGAGACAGCATTCCTCACCTTCCCAGAGTACACCCTGGTACCCATTTCTGCCAGTGGCTGGGTCGACCGCGGAGGTATTTTTTTTCAAACCACGAGTACAACTCACACGGCTTCCAGCGGGAATCGAACACGGGTTGTCCGAACGTTGGTAACCCAGTGGCGTGGTTTAACAACTAGGCTACTGAGGCCCCCAACTGATAATCGTCGATGTTGTCACAACTAGCATCAAAACGTGCGACGATTATAAAGAGAGTGACTTTGGGGCTCTCGCAAGATATACAACAGAGATGAATGCCAATGGCCGGTTTACGTGCCAATAAGTCCAAGAAGATTGATTCATTGAGTGATGATGTTTATCACAGAAATTTTGTATTTTCGGTAACGCCTTTGAGCAGTCGCTGATAGAATGAATTTGCAATTCCTTCATTGAGTGCTGTCTCCACATCGAAGATTGACTACCATGGAACTCTATTCCGCTCTGTCTCTTACTTTCGTGGTGCAGATTATCATAGGTTGACTTGTTCATCTTTTGATGTTACTCATCCATGTTAGTCTTGGTCAGCATCTGCCTCTTTTACCCTGTATTTTCTCTTCCATGATTACTTTTAGTAGGCTGTTATGTCTTTTAACATGCCCACAAATCGCATTTGCCTTGTTTGAATTGTGTTTAGTAGATCTCTTTTAATTTTTAACTTTTTAAAAGACTTCGTTTGTTTTCTTTTCTTTCCATCTAATTCTACCTATTCTTCTATAAATCCACATTTCAGAGGCTTGCATTTTCTGTTGTTTTTTTTTTTTGGTCTAGTGTCCATGTTTCTGCAGCATACTGGTATGTTGAGAAGATATATGGCCCTTTTCGTCTTGTAAGACTGTCTAGTGGAGGTTATCGTGTATTTAAAAAAAAATTTTTGAGGTTTTAACGGGTGTTCAGTCAGAGTGGATCTGGCAGACTCTAATTGTGATGTTCTGTCTGTGGGGGCGATCAACACACTTAACCTGACAGCTGACTTCATGTGAGAGTCTGGAATCATACTCTGATTGAGTCCTGATCGCAGAGAAAGAGAGAGAGAGAGAGAGAGAGAGAGAGAGAGGGGGGGAGAGAGAGAGCCGCAATCGAAGGTTGGCTGTCATGGTGCGCCATTCCGCTTTCATGTTGCAGGTTGTCATAGACTGACTTGTCTATCTTTTGATGTTATTCGTCCATGTTAATCTTGGTCTGCCTCTGTCTCTTTTACCTTGTATTTTCTCTTCCATGATTATTTTTAGTAGGCTGCTGTAACTTTTAACATACCCCCAAAAATCTCAAGGATGGTTTTACATGTGTGTCCCACAACATTATATATGCCATCATATACCAACGACGTAACATGACTTATTTTGGCGTGTTTAGCAGAAAGATTTGGTGAATATCTTCGGGATGTTCAACAGAGAACATATCTCCTTCAACTTTGAGATCCACTTGTAGGTTCCACTGCACAGCGATTTTACTAACACCCCGAATATATGTTTATATTATGGCC
Organism: Megaustenia siamemsis; assembly: GCA_032433765.1. Lineage (NCBI taxonomy): Eukaryota > Metazoa > Mollusca > Gastropoda > Stylommatophora > Ariophantidae > Megaustenia > Megaustenia siamemsis. The sequence continues at coordinate 47,645,736 of JAVIAB010000008.1, forward strand.
AGCGACCCGTGCTGGTCGTTGTGTTTGGCCCTCGGGTAACTAACTTTCTGACCAAACTGACCCAAAGCCTGCTGACAAAAACCAGGTATCTGTTGTAGATGGAGCAGTTAGTTGAATCGTCGCTGAGAAGTATGTCTCACTTCAGGACCAAATATCTACTCTCCCAGTTTGTCGTAAAACAAGACATTACACGTGTCAATGCGAGATCTTGACAGATTGGCTTTACAATCTAGGATCTGAAGATTTCATAGTTGCTGCCATGACTTTTTTTAGGCACATATTTTAATTCACATGAGTCTCAGGCTCTTCTGACGAGAAAGACGTAGATACAAGGAGTTATAGAGAGATGAAGGCACTAATGCGGGAATATAAACAAGTTAGAAAAACAGAAAAGAAAAGAGGAAACAAATAGGGAGATAGAGCGAGAGAAACGAAAGCGATGTGAGAAGAAAACAGACAATTCGAGTGAGAGAGAGAGAGAGAGAGAGAGAGAGAGATAAAATGATGAAGCTAGAGAATGAGATAAGATATGACAAATAAAAACAGAAAAACTGAGAGAGAGAGAGAGAGAGAGAGAGAGAGAGAGAGAGGGGGCTTGGTGGTTAAGTCGTAAGGCGTCTGGATCCGGACAAAACAGTCCTGTGTTCGAATCGAGCCACAGACGGTGGACATTCTTCAATTCAAGTCCGTGGGTTTTTTGTGGCTGTATCCTCCCTGATCTCTGGGCAGTGAGAATCGATGTCTAACCCTCTCTGGCTATTGAGATATGATATCTAGCTCTCTGGGTAGAGATATCCGATGTCCAGCCCTCTCTGGGTAGAGATATCCGATGTCCAGCCCTCTCTGGGTAGAGATATCCGATGTCCAGCCCTCTCTGGGTAGAGAGATCCGATGTCTAGCCCTCTCTGGGTAGTGAGATCCGATGTCTAGCCCTCTCTGGGTAGTGAGATCCGATGTCTAGCCCTCTCTGGGTAGTGAGATCAGATGTCTAGCCCTCTCTATTCTGTCACTTGACATTTGAATGTTTAACAACTAATGCTATGCATATGATCTAGCCATAGAAAATTATTATTTAAACTATAGTTAGTTTGTAAAGTTTGTAATTGTTGCAACAAGTGGCATCAAAACGCAAATGCAGTTTCAATCAAGATTTTAAAAACGGAATACCCCTTTCTAAAAATGTCTACGTCAGACTTCACTGTAGGATGCAGTATATGTGCCTCTGGGTTTTCGATTAACCATAGTGGACGTGGTGATATTAAGAGTCACATAAATAGTGCGAGAAAGTCGTTGCATCAAGCTCGTCGTTAACAACATTTTTTTTTCGAGCTGAACAGATTAGTGACAAAGAAGAACAATTAGCTGCTACCGAGGGTGCATTTGCTTATCATACAGTGATACACAATCATACAGTGATACACAATCATACAGTGATACACAATCATACAGTGATACACAATCATACATTTAGATCTATGGACTGCACATCACAATGACTTCAGGTTACTTTTGAACTAAAATTTGGTTGTGCACGCACGAAAACAGAAGCCATTATTCTAAATGTGTCCACACCCCATGTTCAAAACGAGTTTAGATGTGACCTAGAAAACTCAACATTTATTTCCATACTGACAGATGCCTCCAACCACAATGAAATCAAGATTTTTTATTTGCTTGTCAGAAACTTTGATTACAATAAGGGGCTGAAAGTTAAAATATTAGAATTGAAGTCATTGCCAGGAGAAACATCTGATATTGTTAGTAGTTTTATTAATGACTGTCTAACGGAGAAAGGTTTAGAAGGGAAAATAGTTGCATTATGTGCAGACAACACAAATTCTAATTTTGGGGGCGCTGAAAGGAAAGGAAAAAAACAATGTTTTCATAAATCTGAAAGATAACCTTGGACATGGTTTGATAGATGTTGGTTATGCATGCCATATTTTCCACAACACTGTTCGAGCAGCTACAGACGTATTACCTATTGATGTTGAGATGATTATTGCTAAAATGTATCTGCACTTGAAATCATACACAGTTAGAGTTGGAAGTTTCAAGGAGTTTTGCCAGTTTGTGGACACAGACTTCCAGATGATTTTAGGTTATGCACAAACTAGGTCGCGTGCACTGATGCATGCTGTTGAAAGGGTTCTTCACACGTTCCTGCCTTTAAAATCCTATTTTCAATCTCAAGACAGATGCCCAGTCTGTATACAGAAATTCTTTGAAAACTGCAGCATGGCTTATTTTTGTTCACAGTCAGGCATCCCCTTTCTACGAAGCAGTGCAGAAAGTAGAGGGACAGGTGGTCACTGTTTCTGAAGTAATTGACAACATCAATGGGTTGAGAACTATCTTGGAGTCCAAACTGGAAGATGGTTTCTTGCCATCAAGAGTTAAGCTAATTCTTGACAAGCTGGAAGTGGAAGGAATTCCACAGGATGATGTGAACAAGTTTAAAGCCAGTGTTTCTTCATTCTACGAAACAGCTTTTTAAGTTATTTGAAGAAACGGGCTGCAAATAATTTTCAAAACCTTGAGGCCTACAACAGGGTAATGTTGAACAGAACACCAACTTGGGAAGATATTCAGAAATCTTCATCATTAGTGAGTCAAACAGTACCTTCAGTCAACTTTCCAGAAAATGAAATGTGTGACAAATATGTTTACATGAAGCAGTTTGTTACTTCTCAGAAAATTAATGATTGGTGTATTAATAAAACATTACCAGGGCAGCGTTGGATTGAAATGGCTTCCCCTTTCAAAAATAGGCATGTGCCAATTTCATATATTCTAAAGCTGGCAGAGTTCTTTTTTTGTCTACCGGGAACAAATGCTGGAACAGACAGATTGTTTTCACTGATGAACAGCTTGTGGACAAATGATAAAACACATCTAAGTGTGGACACAGGCCATGTTGATCGTTATAACGATAACGAACGTTAACGATCCTGATAACGTTTTGTAAGCCTATATTGTTAGGTGTTTTTATTACTTTTAAAATATATGTATTATTCACTTGAAAAATACGGAAGAAATTTCATTTTATTGATGGAAAATTTAAGTCAAATTAATCCGTCCCGTATTAGGGTTACAAAAATATGGTCACCTATCTGTTAGCTCCCAGTATAAATTACATATTAGTTATATGTCTGTGCACATATTAGTTATATATCTGTGCCATGTAGATATATATCTCTTAGGCGTTCTATAAGTTGTTTATGGTGTATTCTATACCAAAAAAAAAACTTTTGTGTAGTCTATGAAGCAGGCATATATTGGTTTGTTTACTTCTATGTACTTTCGATTAAGTTCCCTGGACTGCTAAAATGACCAATGAAGAAATTCTCAAAGAGGCCAACACAAAAAGGGAACTCCTAAAAAATATCAGAAAGAAACAATCAACATTTTTTTGGACACATCATGAGAAGAAGAAAGTGGAATACTTGGTTACAACTGGCAAAATAAAGGGAAAGAGAGATCGCGGACGACAAAGAGAGAAAATACTGGATAGTTTGATGTCATGGCATGGAAAACAGTCAACAAAAGAAACTGATACGATGTACTGTAGATAGAAGATTGTGGGTTGAGATGATCGCCTACGCCAACCGGTATGGCACATGATGATGATGATTATGATGATGATGTGCATTCGATTAATGTCCCCATTGCTTCTTTTGTCTCACTGTTTTTCTTAAATCCAAATGTTTGATCTTGTAATTACATATTGATCTCATTCGGAATCCTTCCTTGTATAACTTTTTGTCAGATTTCTGTTACATAGCTCATTATGCTTATTCTTCTAAAATCACTGCATGAAACTACACCATTTTTTTTAAGGCAATGCAATGAAAGTTGATGTTTTTAGTTTATTCAGTATATATCCTGTATGGTATATGTCGTTGCATATGTCTGTGATCACTTCAATGAAAAATCTTCAAGTGCCTTGAAAACCTCTATCTTATATTGTCAGGTACTGCTGCTTTTCCCTGTCTCATTGTTTTTAATAGCTTTTTTTCCCCTTCCGATTTTAAGATTTTTTAGTCTGCGTACATTTTATAATTGGTTTCTTTTCCCTTCCGTCGTGAAATAGAATATATATCCCTGCCATCTCTCGATTATATCTGTCTTGTATGTTAGCATTTTTACTTTTTTCTCTCGATTATATCTGTCTTGTATGTTAGCATTTTTACTTTTTTCTCTCGATTATATCTGTCTTGTATGTTAGCATTTTTACTTTTTTCTCTGCAATAGATCCGTTTTCTGTGGCTTTTAAATATTTTTTTTCTAGTCAATTTATTTATTTCTGTGTGCATCCCTCTTAAATTTTTCCACCATAGTTTCGATTTCTAGACATCTGTGGCTGAGCCAGTTTTCTTGTGTCTTTTAGCACATTTTACGAATTTGATTATTTTGTTGTATTGGGTAGTATTCTTCGGTTATCTTCTTTCCTCCATTTTTTCCAAGATGGCGTCAGTTATCCATTTTTTTTTATTTTGCTCGTTTCTTTTTTGGGTAAGATGTCTAAGTTTCTTGTATGCACTTCTTTATGCATTGTCATTTTGTTGTAACTTATCATCATGAATTTATCTTCTGTACTGCTCAATCCCTTCTTCTAACAGCCTCTGATGTGTTCTTTACTTATATTACATAAGTATCTTTAATATCTTTATGAATTAAAACTGCTATGTCTAGTGGTATTGTTGATGAATTAGTCTTCTGTTTGTTTCTCTTTTGTTTGAATTGTATTTTAATCATTACAGGATTGTGATCTGAATTAATATCAGATCCTGAATATGTTTTGGCTTTATTGACGCTGTTATGGGACCTATCTTTTATCATTATGTAGTCTATTTGATTTCTCTTCTTATTGTCAGGGTTTTTCCATGTGTATAGTTTTCTTTTCTCTTGCTCACAATGGTATTACCTATTATCAGCCTCTTTTCTTCACACAATTGTATTACTCTTTTCCTCTTTCATTTCCTTTTCCTAAACCATGATTTCCTATAATTGTCTTATATCTCTACCTATTTATTTCCCTTTAGGAAAAGGTAGAATTAGCAACCGCTAGCTCCTTACGTACTTGACTTTACTTCTCTACATCTCTTGGCTTTCAGCGTCGGTAGATAATGAAATGGTTAGGTTAATACTCTGTAGATGTGTCCCCTGCATGCTACATGTTGTAAAAACAAACACAAAACTTAGATCCAAGAAAGAAATACTTAATTTTTCCTCATGAAGCGAAATGACTGTCGCTGTTATTTAGCAAATTTATATATCACGTAATTAGTAGAAGCAGAAAGTACCTCGCCACGTATGGTTTAAATAGCGTGGAGGAAATAAGTGTTAGTATTCATATTTCTGGTCAGAATGAACCCTTACCAATCACCATCAGGGGCGTTCTTCTCGAGAATGCATGGAAAAAGACCAAGAGGAAGACCCAGAATAAGATGGATAGATGCAGTGACAGAGACATGCAACAACAAAGGAAAATCACTAATTCAGACAATTCCAGCAGCTCAAGAACGACAAATGATATAAACCACGACACCTTTTAGGTATCAGTGAAAAGAGAAAAGAAGAAGATTCATATTTCTTTTTCTTTTTTTTTTTTTTTATAATCAGCACGTTTTATGATAATATGGTCAGCATTACGCAGTATCGTCTTTTTTTATCTGAAAAAAAACCCGGTACCCATTTAACTTAATTTAAGACTTTCTGAACCTAGAACCCGTTGGTCATCATCGAACGGAACTCTTAGTTTGAGTAGATCAGTTTACTAACCAAGCACTGCTCTATCGTGATTCGCTTCTACAAATCAAGTTCAGTGCAAATAAGCATCGTTTATTTCCCTCCAGCAGAATAATGGTTACAGTGAACTTAACCAGAAATCCTAATCGGTTCTTTGAAACCATATTTGCTATCTGCTGTCAACATGTGAGCTGTTCACTGTAACATCCCGTTTGTTTCAATTAAATCTTCTTCCAGAAAGAACAGATAAGTCAAACCACTTATTGAATGACACTATGAAGTTGTGTGGGCGACTAGCTGGCTATTTAAACGCGGAGTAATTTCTCTGTTACAGGCACTTCCAGGATTCTGAGCTGACCTACTGGTGACGTTAAGAGCAAAAGCTGTCAGTTGGCAAGTAAACGTATTCCCAAGATCTAACACTGCAGGCAGGTATTCATACATATAAATTGTTTAATAAACGTATTCCCAATATCTAACACTGCAGGCAAGTATTCATATTGATAAACAGTTTAATAAACGTTATCTTAAGATCTAACACTGCAGGCAGGTATTCATACATATAAATTGTTTAATAAACGTATTCTCAATATCTAACACTGCAGGCAGGTATTCATACTGATAAACAGTTTAATAACAGTCTATACATTTTTATATTTGTGTATGTACTCATGAGAGTGTTGATTATGTAGTTGTTGATATAATAAATGAACGGATCTATGACAAGTCTTGTTTGCTGACCTAAACGACACTCAAAGTCCTCCCAGCTTCTTTAGAAGTGTACCACATATATTCTCTACGAAGGAAAAGCAGCAACGAAGGGAACTGGCCACCTCCATCTAAAGAAGCTTGGGCTCAGATCAATGAAGCCACTAACTTTTCATTATCCAATTGTGTACAGATCTACCGTTACTTTTTACCATTAACGACCATTAACGACCGTTAACGTCATTTAGAATTTAGATTGAGGAAGGACGGTGAACAGGGACAGTCGTACGGCAACGCAGGTAACGAGAAGAGGAAACGGTCGTGGTGTGATTCCATAAACTGACACTTCTGGGCAATATCATTTAAATAGAAAGAAAACAAATAATGCGTTATCAACTTACTGACATGGAGAAAGTATTAAGAGCGTGAAATAACACTTTCTCCACACTTTCCAAATATTTGGCCTGTTATGGTGAAGTTTAATATTTTACCAAAACACAGGTAATAGATATTCTTAACTTTACTTTAATAAATCATATATAAAATAAAATTATAATAATAGGAATGGTAAAAAGTAATTTTAATGTCATGAAGAGCATACTAACATCAAAACAAATAACACCAGGACTAAAACTAAGAATAGCAAAGTGTTATATCATCTCAATATTCCTATATGGTGCAGAAACATGGACACTAGACAAGAAAACAGAACAGAGAATTTGAAATGTGTATATATTGAAGAATAGGTACAATTGGATGGAAAGAAAAGAAAACAAACGATGAAGTCTTAAAACAACTAAAAATGAAAAGAGAACTACTAAATACAATTCAAACAAGACAAATGCGATTTTTGGACCATGTTAATAGACATAACAGCTTACTAAAAGTAATCCAGGAGGGGAGAATACAAGTTAAAAGAGGCAGAGGCAGACCAAGACTAACATGGGCGAGTAACATCAAAAGATGGACAGATCAGCATATGACAACCTGCACCATCAAAGCAAGAGAGAGAGCAGAATGGCGCTCCTTGGTAGCCAACTTACGTTGCGGAGATGGCACTCGATGATGATGAAAATAAAACTAAAATGGTATTTAGCGGCAAGACTAACAGAAAGACAAGACAAACTACAACGTTTCGGCAAAGGCCTTCATGAGGTATAGCAAAAAAAACTATACACATTAAACACATAAATCCAAGCCAGGACACACGATAAAGCATATATCCAGCACTAATGGCGGAAAGAATGTCGGGAAAGACGCTGGCCAGGATTTACGCAGAGTCTGGTTAAAAGAACCCGCATAGTATTTTGTATTTCTTTGTATTTAGTATACGTGCTTATCTCCTTTAATAACCGCATAGTATTTCGTATTTTTTTGTATTTAGTATATGTGCTTATCTCCCTTAATAACCGCATAGTATTTCGCATTTTTAAAATTTAGTATATGTGCTTATCTCCCTTAATAACCGCATAGTATTTCGTATTTCTTTGTATTTAGTATATGTGCTTATCTCCTTTAATAACCGCATAGTATTTCGTATTTCTTTGTATTTCGTATATGTGCTTATCTCCTTTAATAACCGCATAGTATTTCGCATTTTTGTATTTAGTATATGTGCTTATCTCCTTTAATAAGTAAATATATATAACATTTATGCACCATCATTTGATTTCATCAGTATATGCACATTTTCAGGTATTCTTATCTTGATCTACATTTATGGGTGTTTCCATCTTGTATCTACACCTTAAGTGATTCTATCTCGTATCTACAATTTCCTTGTTTTCTATATCGTATGTATATTTCTTGTTGCTTCTAACTGGTTCCTACATTCATGCTCGCTTCGATCTGTCAGTGCAATTCCACCTCACTAAACAGATAAATATTTTTAGATATTTTCATAAAGAATGTGTATTTTTCATTTCATCTAATTCAGTACGCCAATTTTCGCAGACACTCTTCACTCACAAGGCATCAATTTCTTCTCGGTGCATATAATTATCATCAGTCAGGTGGCTTCCTATTGTCAAGCCATTCTTCTTCAGGAAACGTATTTTTTTTTTTATTCCTGTAAGTTTTGGAATGTGGATTTATAGAAGAATAGGTAGAATTGGATGGAAAGAAAAGATAACAAACGATAAAGTTTTAAAACAACTGAAAATAAAAAGAGAACTGCTGAACACAATTAAGACAAGACAAATTAAATTTTTGGGGCATGTTAAAAGACACAACAGCCTACTAAAAGTAATATTGGAAGGAAAAATACAAGGCAAAAGAGGCAGAGGCAGACCAAGACTAACATGGACGAGTAACATCAAAAGATGGACAAGTCAATATATGTCAGCCTGCACCATCAAAGCACGAAACAGAGTAGAATGGCGATCCATGGTAGCCAACCTTCGTTGCGGAGAGGGCACACGATGATGACGTTTAGGAAAGCAACAAAAGAAATCAATAATAAACTTGAAGTATTCGACAATAAATGTCAAAGTATAATATCTGTATGATATTATAGGAATCAAGACTAGTGCAAAAATAAGATAGATATCCATGCAACCAACAATCTCATATAAAATAAAGAAAATAAGGTGGGCATGTGTATGTCGTATGAGCCGTGATAGCTCAGTGGTTAGTGAGCTGGACTACAAAGGACAAGAGGTAGGGTTCGATCCCAACCGACGACTTCCGGGTTCACCCAGCCTTAAAATGGGTACCAGATTTTTTTCTGGGAAAGTAAAACGGCACGGGCGTAATACCGACCACATTACCCCAAAAATCATATGCTGAAGGTCTGTAAAATTTATGGTCACCAACACTATATTCCCTATGCGCCACTTGGCATGACGGGGGTACTTTACTTTTACTTATGTGTATGTCGTATGAGGACGAGAGACAGCAAGAGAATCGCAAAGCAATTCCTGAAATGGGAACATGACGATAAGAAGATCGATCTCGATCGATACTAAGTAGAACACTGATAAGAGAGGCATGGAGCTACTTCCCTTAGTGAAGCTGATAATTTTGTTAGGAATAGAAACTGAAGGCAAGAACCACTGCAAGACCTGTGTTAATGTTGACAGCACTGGGTGGTTGTTGATCCTATTTTTTTAAAATGTGATTTTACCAATGCATTAACCTCTTTAGATAATTCCCTCATCATGCGGGCATCTCAACAAGTGACGATGGAAGACTCCAGACTTCTCTTTGCTCTGCTTATGTTGTTCACCAATGTCATGGTGGCCATCAGTGCCGAAGAGTTTCGCGATCAAGTCTGGACGCACACTTCCGATGTAGGTGAGAGTCGGGCAGATCCTGCAGATACGGCTTTGAGCAGTGCCGTGGATGGAGGTGGGTATACCTTTAGCTCCAGCTGTAGATAGGTTTGTATATCAATTTGTAGACATTTGTGGACGACGCCTGCGATAACAAAACATGTACATACATAAGTGACATTGTGAATAGCAAAAGCTCGGTAGTTAGTGAACTTTGGCTAGTAGGGACAAGAGGTCGGGTTTGATCTTGATTGACGTCTTTCAGGTTCACCCAGACTTAAAATGGGTACAAGATATGTTTTTCCTGGAGAGAAAAGCGGCACGGGCGCAAATACTGACCGTGTTACCCACCAAAAAATATACAGAAGGTCTATGAAAAAAAGAAACATTGAGGAATCTTTTAAATTATGGCCGATTCCAAGTTTGTTCTTAAATTCTTAAGAGAAGAGGAAGATAATGAACAGAATAATGATGTATAGTATATATTGAGAAAAAGATGGGTCTAAAGATAGAAAAGTGATCTGGTAGACTCGGAGTTCTTAGTGGAGAAAAGCAGATGTATCTACAATCAACACCTTACAGAAAAAGTCAACCTGCTTACGGTGACTGGGTGGTCTACGATTAGGTGCCTGTCTCTGATTAACAAGGTCGCGAGTTCGCGGTGGAAAATTGAAAAAAAAAATTAACCCGTGGTTACTTCGTGGGTGTTGTACCCTCCCCTGATTTCTGGATGATTAGATTCAATGCCTAGCCCTCTCGAATTACTGCGAGAAATAGGAGGTTCCGTACTCATTATTGCAAATCCTTAAAGAATCTCTTGGCAGATGGAAATCGAAAATAAGCAAAAAAAATGGCCGCAAGCTGGGGCAAAATTAACAGGAAAACAATTTAGACAAACCGTTAAAACTGTCGACGATAAAAATAAGAGTATCTCTGAAGTAGGAGAATATATGCCTGTATGGCAAGGGACACCTGAGTACACGGCTGAGGTGTTAAAAATAGGAAAAGGTGACATTCACGCAAAATTTAGTCCCTCGTAACTTCGCTAGAGATATAAAGCTGGCGATCGCAAACAAACAGCAAACAATCTGCGTACGCTTTGAGGAATGCTGAAAGGGGAGGTGGAACGGATATAGGTATACCCAGACTACATGTAAGTTGATTCCATAAATGGAATAGAATAATTCGTTGAGAAATATCCGCAAAGATGTGTCCGTGAATCTATTTGGTATTCATAAATTCAGCGTAAAGGTTGGCGTTGATCTAGGCTCTTAAACCGCAGAAGCATGAAGACGTTCAACGCTGGAAAGGTAAACGAGGGCAGACATGCACTTAATCTTGTCTACCGCCAGAATCAGAGCAATGCAACAGTGTTCCGATTGATAGATAAGGTGATTTACAGATAGATGGACAGGCAGACAGACAGACGTACAGACATACAGGTATGCGGATAGACATACAGACAAGCAGGCAGGCAGATATACAGGAAGCAGACATCAAATAGATAGATAGATAGATAGACAGACAGACAGACAGACAGACAGATAGACAGACAGACAAGCAGACAGACAGACAGACAGACAAGCAGACAGACAGACAGACAGATGATAGATAGATAGATAGATAGATAGATAGATAGATAGATAGATAGATAGATAGATAGATAGATAGATAGATAGATAGATAGATAGATAGATAGATAGATAGATAGATAGATAGATAGATAGATAGATAGATAGATAGATAGATAGATAGATAGATAGATGGTCGGATGGATGGATTGATGGATGGATGGATGGATGAAAGGATGGGTGGGTGGATGTATGGATGAAAAGATGGATTGACTGATGGATGGATGGATGGATGGATGGATGGATGGATGGGTGGGTGGATGGATGGATGGATGGATGGATGGATTGATGGATGGGTGGATGGATGGATGGATGGATGGATGGGTGGATGGATGGATGGATGGATGGATGGATGGGTGGATGGATGGATAGGTGGATGGGTGGGTGGATGGATGGATGGATGGATGGATCGATGGATGGATGGATGTATGTATGTATGGATTAACATTTTAACAATTGTTCCTAGAAGAGAAATGTGAGTATAACGCATGGAACGCTTATAAACATGAGAACCAAAAAGAGACAGAGCCTAAACAAGTTCAACCTCTAAGTGGTTCCTTCAGCAATGCGAGACCTTGGGCTACAGAAATCGACAATGATGGCACTCTAAACATTCTTCGATTACCCAAAAATAAAAGGAACATTAACCAAAACCTTAGTAAGTATAGTGTTGATATTGTTTTGTGGTTAAAAACTAATTTTTCCGTTGATTTAGTGTATGATTATTAAAAATTGCCATTTAGCAAATATGTATTCATCATCATCATCGTGTGCCATACGAGTTGGCATAGGCGATCATGTCCTTCGACAATTTTCACTCCACAGTACATCGTATCAAAATTCTGTTGTTGACTGTTTTCCATGCCATGACACCGGGCTATCTAGTATCTTAGCTCTTTGTCGTCCGCAACCTCACTTTTCCGGAACTTTGCCGGTTACAACTAAGTATTCCAACTTTCCGGGAGCCGCGATAGCTCAGTGGTTAGTGAACTGGACTGCAAAGGATAAGAGGTAGGATTCGATCCTAACCGACGGCTTCCAGGTTCACCCAACGTTAAATGGGTACCGGATTATATCTGGGAAAGTAAAGTAGCACGGGCGTAATACCGACCACATTACCCCAAAAATTATGTGCTGAAGGTCTGTAAAATTTATGGTCACTTACACCATATTCCCTATACGCCACTTGGCGTGACGGGGGTACTTTACTTTATTTTAAAATTCAAATTTTCCTCTTCTCATGATGTGCCCAAAAAAATAGTGAATGTTTCTTTCTCATGTTTTTAAGTGCTCCCTTATTGTTCTGGCCTCTCTGAGAATTTCCTCTTTGGTCATTTTAGCCATTGTCCTGGGAACTTTCAAAATTGCTCTGAAAAATCCCATCTGTGTGGCCCCTAATCGTCTTTTCATTTGTTTGTCTACTGTCCATGATCCTCTTCCATAGGTCAGATTTGGTTCTATATAACACTGATGAACTCTCTTTCTCACTTCAATAAATATCTATTACACTTTGTTAATTAGTCTGAAGAGTCTTGTTCTCTGTATTGCTTAGTTTTTCTCAACAGCTAAAAATAAATTAATTGCATTGTGCTTTGCACCATTAGATTCATTGCTTCCACATTCAGAGCGCAATTGCTAAGAAGAATCCTCTGTACTTTAGACACTTTGACTTTTAATCAGGGCATCAGTTGCTTAAAGTGGTATTTACCTGAAAATATGTCCAACCAGACTAAGGAGACTCCTGCCATGATTAGTATGAAGGCGCTCATCGTCTTCTAGCTGGATTGTTATAAAGAACAACTAGTATGACCAATCAGCATGACCACGTTTTTGTGTTTCTCCCAGGTTTTGCTTCACCGCTGTTTGTTCTCTAGATATGGTCTGGTAGCGGTTTTACTCAGTATAATCATATTCTCCATTTCCAATCACTGCGTTCGATATAAATACATGTCGTACGTTTCAGCCTGTGACTGACAAGTGTATACAGTTCATTCTAGATCGATGACAGGTCTCCAGAGTTGCGGGCAAAACCGGTGTATTCTGATCACTTGTAATGGCATAAAAGTGTAAAGTAAAGTACCCCTGTCACGCCAAGTGGCGTATAGGGAATATGGTGTTAGTGACCATAAATTGTACAGACCTTCGGCAGATGATGGCATAGCTTATCATTATATCTATATGTATATATAACTTCTCCTACAAGGACATTCTTGGAGTACATGTTCAGGAGTATGTCCTTGAATGCAACATTCTCAACACCGCTGTGTTCATGAGACCCTACTTTCGTGTTTTTTAAGGACATTCTATCCCTATTAATCTCCAGGATCCAAGGTTTGTGATCATGTAACCTTGCCTCTTTCTCCTGTTTCATGATGGAGGGGTAAGAATAACATCATGACACACGATGAGCTGGTCGCTTGGTGACATGCTTCTCAAATTCTAAGTTTCTTCTAACCAACCCACAAATTGACTTTATCATGGCTTGGATTGCAGCAGCTATACTGGTTTTGCTGCTATGTTGTCTCTGCAGTTGTATGTAAGGTAGTCAAACAGCCATTGTGTTGATAAATTGTAAACATCTACAATATTTAATTTCTTATTTTAGTTTTAATTTAAGAATCCAAGTTTGCTGTATAAGATAGATACTTTCCAATTACTTTATAATTATAATGAATATGCTCCTGCCCTTAATTATCATTTTAATAAAAATTGTCGTAAGGAAGGTGGTGGAGTTACCATATCCCCTTTGCCCACTTAGTGCAGCGCAGGCGGGTTTCATTTGAATACGCCCTCGTAAATATTCATCATCATGTACCATACCCGTTGGCTTTGACTATCATGTCCTTCCACAATCTTATATCCACATTACATCGTATCAATTCTGTTGTTGACTGTTATCTATGCCATGACACCAAGCTATCTAGTATCTTCTCTCTTTTTCGTCCGCGTCGTAACCAAGTATTCAAGTATTCAACTTTTCACTTCACATGATGTCCCCGAAAAATATTGATTGTTTCTTTCTGATGTTTTTTTTTTTTTAAGAGCTCCATTTTTGTGTTGTGTTATGAGAATTTCCTCATTGGTCTTTTTAACTGTCCAGTGAACTTTCAACATTCTTCAGAGAAATCCCATCTCAATGGTCTCTCATCGTTTAACAATTTGTTTGTCTTCTGTCCATGATTCGCTTCCATAGGTCAGAACTGGCTATACATAGCACCGATTAACTCTCTTTCTTACTTCTATTGACACAGACGTGTTGCATAAGACGTTTTTCATTTTCTGAAATGCTATTTTGGTCTGAGCTATTTTCATTTTTATTTCCGTGTTGCATCTTTCATGTGATGTTTTTGAGTTATTGAGTTATTAGCGGGTCATCATCATTGCACTCCGAACATGTCCATAGGTGCTCAGATCCCCTCCTCAGCAAGTCTCGAAGTATCCAGCGACTGACGACTCCAGTTCTGTGTTGGTTGATATTTTTTTTTACACGCCCACTAAATTTCTCATTTCTGGCTGTGCCCATCTTAACTCCCATCTCTGTCATCCGAAAGAGTGACGTGGATTTGTGTTTATCGAAGTCCTGTGCTCTTCCCACATCTAGGAGGTTCGCCCGATTCATTGGTTGACCGTCCTTAACGACAGCGCAGCTAGCCAACCTGTCCGCTCTTTCATTTCCCCGTACTCCAGCACGTCCAGGGACA
Source organism: Megaustenia siamemsis (assembly GCA_032433765.1). Classification (NCBI taxonomy): domain Eukaryota; kingdom Metazoa; phylum Mollusca; class Gastropoda; order Stylommatophora; family Ariophantidae; genus Megaustenia; species Megaustenia siamemsis. The sequence goes on from JAVIAB010000008.1 coordinate 47,660,799, forward strand.
TAGACAAAGGTGACCTTACGTATTTTTTATTTCTACAACGACTCTACCCATTGCCTACGTACAGATCCCGCCTCCACTTTTTTTTATCATGCTCATCGAATCACTCAGTATACAGGCATGGGTGTAGTCTTGAGACTCTAACCAGTTGAATGTCCTGGTCACTGCCATTACCTCTATCGTCATGCTACTCGTGGTCATGACGTATGCACCACTGTCTTCGTAGACTATTCTGCCTGCCGAGCGGGCTGTAAATGCCCATGCACTTCTTTGGTGTCGTATTACAGATCCGTCTGTATAGATGACTGCATCTTTCCCATTGGTGTTATCGCAAATGAGACCGTTGACCTCCGCATTGACCACGACTGAGTTCTGTTCCCTACTTTTCCTGTCGAGTGTGACAATACACGAGAATATCCCCTTGAATGACGTATAAAGACGCCTAATTCATCTATTTATCAAAAGCCCACAGTGTATTCACGTGCTGAAGAGCGATTTACTGGAGTTGGCTAGTCTATAACGTGGAAACGGGTTCTGGACCGTGCGACTGAGTGAGTGCACGTGAGGCTAGACCATCCATAGCATCGATTTCCAGCGACAAAACATGATGTTATTATTGTGCCCAAGTATTTGAGGCGTTGCACTTGTTTCAGATTTTGTCCTGTTTATTTTGCGTATGTTGCATGATGGTGCTGATTGTTTCTTTCTCGTATATATAGTTTGTAGACATTTGTGTGAGAAATATTAAAAACTATGTGAACACTGTTTATCTGTTGCATTAATGCAATTTAATGCATCCGACAGGGGCACAGCCAGGACCACAGACCTGCAACGAGTCACAGTACATATGCTGGGGGTTGAACCACCCTAAGTGCACTGTCAAGTTTGAAGGTGAGAATAGACTTTCTCTGTCTCGATGTCAAAATATGTTCAGTTATATTCTCTTCTCTATCCATTTGTAAGTGAGAGTCAAGATCCTCGTCACGCCAAGTGACATATAGAGAATATGGTGTTAGTGACTACAGTTTTTATAAACCGTTGACACATGATTTTTTGGGGTAACGTGGTCGGTATTACGCCTGTGCTGCTTTACTTTCCCAGAAAGTAAAATTCGGTACCTATTTAAAGCTGGGTGAACCTGGAAGCCGTCGATCAGGATCGAACCCGACCTATTTGACCGTTGTAGTCCAGTTCACCAAACACTGAGCTATCGCGACTTCCTTCTATCCATTTATGCCAATGATAAATGTAGTATTGTTAGGAATGCTTCTGTGTTAAACGGTTCACATTTTTTGATGATTCGCCAAACCTAATGGCGTATGTCTAGTATGGTGTTAACGCCCATATTTTTCCGTGAGCTCGGCCAAATGTACGTGCAATGTGTGTAGAATCATGCCAGTTTGGCCTACTTTCTTTAAGAAAATCTACTGATGCCCATGTTTAAGAGTTTTTGTGCACCCTGAATTTGTGTCAGTTTGACAACAAAACTGGCACATTTGAGCTCGGGATCCATTGATACAATTTGCCGCAACAGCTTATGTGGTTATCTTCATACAACACAATTTGTGTGATTTTTTTTTAGTATTTCGCAATTTCGCAAATCGCAAATCCTTTGTGTTTTTTGCCGGGGTGGGGGGGGGGGGGGGGGGGGGGGGGGGTGGGGGGGGGGGTTTGTTGTCTTTTGTTATTGCACGTATTTGTTAATTAAATAAAATAATTAAAAAATAAAATAATGGTGCAGTTTCGAGAGTAGGTAAAGTAAAGGTTATCTCCCCTGCCTTGCTACGCGTATGGGAAATAAAGTGTTAATGACCAGATTATTCGATAAGTAAGTTCCCCGTCACGCGAAGTGGCTAATAGGGAATATGGTATTAGTGACCATAAATTTTACATACTTTTGGCACATGATTTTTGGGGTAATGTGGTCGGTATTACGCCCATGCCGCTTTACTTTCCCTGAAAAAAATCCGGTACCCATTAAAGGCTGGGTGAATCCGGAAGCCGTCGGTTGGGATCGAACCCTACCTTTTGTCCTTTGTAGTCCAATTCACTAACCGCTGAACTATCGCGGCTCTCCAGATTATTCCATGCCCGCAGCATATTTTAGGTGATGTGGTATCTCAATTTCCCTTTCTACCGGTTTACTGTTAAGGACGCCTAATTTTATTTATAAGTAAAAAGCTCACAGTGTACCCACGTGCTGATTCACTGGAGTTGACCAGTCTATAACGTGGTAACGGGTTCTGGACCATGCGACTGAGTGAGTGCACGTGAGTCTAGACCATCCACAGCATCGACATTCAGCGACATCATAACTATGACGACAAGAAGTATTCAGCTCAGCCCAGGGGACTGAGGAGAACAGGGAAACAGATTGCGCGTGTAAGAAGACTTATCAACCAACACAGAACTGGAGTCGTCAGTCGCTGGACGCTGCGGGACTTGCTGAGGAGGGCATCTCAGCACCGATTGACATGTTCGGAGTGCAATGATGATGACCCGCAAATAACTCAATAACTTAATGAAGTCTGTTACCTTCTTGTGTAATGCGGCTTAGACATTAAGCTTTAGTTTTATCTTATCCATGTCACATATCGACAAAGGTTCTCATATCTTTGCTAGTGGGCCAAAGTCTGTTACAATTGTCCACGCCCGGAGCAAGGTATATGGGTTGTCAGTAGTCAGTGTGAAGTAAGTATTGCGCCCCGCCATTGTTTATGTTTTATTACAACTTTTTTTTTTCATTTTGAAATGTTTGTAAACGTTTTACAGCTTCAAGCTCCACCCTAAACAGCAGTGTTTGTCGGGTCAGCGTCATTTGCAATTACACCAACAATTTCGAAAACGGTGTCGGATGCTTCGCTGCGAAGAGGGCGTTCCCACTCGCAACTCGCCCCAATGTGAATAAGACGACACTGCATTATAATTTCACCCTGGAACTTGCAGGTAATTACATTATTTGAAAAGATTCATTTCTTTGATAGTTTCGAATTCACTCGAAGATTGCTTCTGTTCTAATACTCCAAAGAGTGTTAAATGAGCATAACTATGGTTGTGTCGTGGTTTTCAACAAGCAGGGCTTTTAACGATCTAACGCAGCCAATTTTATCACGGTAATTAATGTGGGTACTTGGTGATAAATTATATTTATGAGTTTATATTTATCTTACACAGATATGTTTTGAAGCGTTGCATGGACCTCAGTATGTACATATATGGAAAAATAAAGGTAGCAAGAGAGACTGCAATCAATATAGAAGTTTATCGCTTCTCAGCCCTGTAGGAAGGTTATAAGCCAAAATTGTGGGGAAAATGCTGAGACCAATAATAGAACTACAGTTAAGTGATTCTCAAATGGAGTTTAGAGGGAAAAAACAGAGAATGTACTGATGCTCTATTCACCTTAAAACAGCTAACAGAAAAGACGACAGAGCACTATAAAAATTTGTATAAAGCTTTCTTTGACCAGGAAAAAGCATTCGACCGATAAACAGAGAGCAACTGTGGGAGATACTAGCAACATACGGAGTAAGCCAGCGTCTAACCAATCTACTTAAAATTATGTACAGCAACTGCACAGTCAGAACAGCAGCAAGTTACACTGACCACTTCGCAGTAAGATCAGGTGTAAGTCAGGGGTGCGTAATATCACCCTTACTGTTTATTACAAACCTGGACTATATTTTCAAAGTTAGCCAGAGGAGTTAAACTGAGGAGATCAAGGAGCTTCCATTTACAGACAATCAGGCACTAATACATGGACAAATAGAAGACCAACACGAACACTTAAATAGACTCAACAGCACAGGCACAAAATACAACATGAAAATCAATACCAACAAAACATAAGTCATGGATAAAAATATCTATGCAAAATATAAATACAACATCAACATAACTATAGACGGCAGACAACTAAAACAAGTAGATGAAATGAAATACCTTGAAAGTTTAGTGACAAACGACATTTCATAAAAAGCAGAAACAGACTCAAGATACAACAAAGCTTTTCAAATATTGAATAGCTATTACCACTATTGTCCAAAAAGGAAATAACTCTAGAGGCAAAACAGGCACTCTACAATACAATCTTCATCCCAACATTGTGCTTCCAATGCCAGTCCTGGACCCTAGATGTAAGAGCAATAAGAAACATAACTTCTACTGAGGTGAAATGTGTTAGACGAATGATAGGAAACAACCTGAGAGATAAGATCAGAAATGAAGAACTGTGAAAAAAAGCCAGGAATAATCCCCGCCATGCATAGAATATATAAAGAAACAACAGATAAAATGGTTTGGTCACGTGACGATGCAGAATGATCAAAACACAGCACATCTCACATCTTTGTGTGTGTATGTCTGTGTTAGTCACATCTCACATCTTTGTGTGTCCGTGTCTGTGTTATTCACATCTCACATCTTTGTGTGTGCATGTCTGTGTTAGTCACCTCTAGTGACTCGGGCAGATGGTGCTCGTAAACCTGGGAGGGCCTACCATCTAAGGGCAGTATCCCCCTACAGAAAAGACAATCTGCTGCCTTGCAGGAAGATTGGGGACAACCAAAGGCTAGGGAAAGCAAACCCGAATAAAATGCTGGCTGAAATCGGATGCACTGGGCCACTGGCGCAGAACACAGTGCAACGTATTAACGGGTGTTCAGTCAGAGTGGATCCGACAGACTCTAATTGTGATGTTCTGTCTGTGGGGCGATCAACACACTTAGCCTGACAGCTGGAGAGGACATATGAGAGTCTGGAATCCTTACTCTGATTGAGTCCTGAACGCAGAGAAAGAGAGAGAGAGAGAGAGAGAGAGAGAGAGAGAGAGAAAACACAGCACAATGAGCCTTCAATAAACGTTGCGAGAACACCAGATGACAGGGCTGACCACGAAAAAGATGGATTGACGGAATATTAGAAACACTAAGAAACAGAAGCAGAGACGAGCTGAAGAGCAAAAGACTACAAATTATATCTCCCCTCGACGCTCAACTGAGAAAGGAAAAAAAGCAGAAGAATACTTCTTCGTCATCTTCGGATTGCATGTCTTTCTAGAATGTTGCACTCATGACAGCCCCCTGGCTGAAAGAATCTCTGTCTCTAGCCGTATCTCCAGCTTCTTCTGTTCTCAAGTTCGAAGTATATTTGATGTCTAATAATGTTCTTTCCAGCCAGCTGTGCTTTTTGATTGACTGAAGTATTTTATTTTCCGTGTAAGGTGTTTATAAGCCAGTTCATTTCAATGTGTAGGCCCTTTAATATGTCGCACTTGCTCTTTTTCGTTATTTAATGCATGCTCAGGATAGTGTCTGTAGCATTATTTTTGGAATGATTTTTCTTTGGAATGATCTTTTTCTTCAGTGATCAGCTGTTGCTATACATTTAGACATTTAGACCACCTAGGGTCACGAACACGACGTTGGAGGTCATGGCTGGTTCCCCATAATAAAAAAATAAATAATACAATGAACCAATTTTCTTCAATATTGTTTGTAAAATTGTCCACGATTCACAGCCACACGTTGCCATGAGGAAAATACGTGTCCTCAATAGTTTTAATTGGAATACCTTGTTGATATTGTACGACACGTTCTTCATCAAACTTCACTGCATTTATTTTTTGTGTTTCTGTTGCTAGCGTTTTTTTGTTTCTCTTTCAAACAGGGAATTAATATTATTGTAACTTTACCACAGAGCGTCTCTAGTCTTCGGATTTTAATAATTCCTAGCATGTAATAATTAAAGAATAGTAACACTGTGACCTTCCAGGCATGTCGTAAGAAGCGACAAAGGAAGTTGATCTATGGCTTGACAAGCTGTCATTGTAAAAAAGTATTGTTATGGAAACAGAGCCATACATTTTAGAGCAGTGATCTCTGCAATATGTGCCATTTTGGCACGCAAGGTTTCTAAATTTGAGATTGTGGTTCTGCCCTATGTGCCGTCTTCGGCTCGAAAGAACAACAGACAGACAGACAGACAGACAGACAGACAGACAGGCAGATAGATAGATAGATAGATAGACAGACAGACAGACAGACAGACAGACAGACAGACAGACAGACAGACAGACAGACAGATAGATAGATAGATAGATAGATAGATAGATAGATAGATAGATAGATAGATAGATAGATAGATAGATAGATAGATAGATAGATAGATAGATAGATACATATCGTAATAATCTTTAAAATGACCTAAGAAACAGTAATATGACTTCATGTTACATTTACGTTTCTCTCCCACAAAAGGTAGTAACGGTGAAACTCTCTTGTCACAAAGATCCAGAAAGAACGTGATAAATGGAATGCGGTATATCGGGGAAAAAATACGCCAGCACAGGAATAACGGTCTGCAGCGTATCAGCATAGCCACTGACTACACGTGTGCTCATATGACACCATGCTTATTAAGTAAATAAAACACCCACAGGTGACACATGGCTTTCACATAAACTTGCCTTACTTACATACGTGCATTTAAAAAACTGAAGCAAGATTAAAGGTCAAATTATTATTTTTTTTTAAAAGTAAATCTAACTTGTATTTGTTTTAATTGTTAGCTTTCTTTTTAGAAAATGTACTTTAAAGTTATGATGATACAACCGACTGTTGAAGTAAATTTATAACATACTTTCTTGACGGTTAACAAATTGTGAATTTCAAATAAACACGAATCATTTCTATGTTTGAAATAGACTTTGAAAAATCGCAGTTAATGAAAGTTAGATTATTGGTATTTCATCTGGAATATTGCAGTTTATTCAATAATATATTAATGTTACATCCACAATAAAAAAAATGGTAAAATAATTATAATCATAATGTTGTAGAGAAATTTGTAGAAACTTGTTCCATTAGTGAATAAATAACTGCTCGGTATACTTTCCTCAATAAAAATAATGGAAGCAATAATGTGTATATTGTTTACTTTTATTTACATGTAAAAGCTGATTTGTGTTTGTGTATATGTATTTCAACGAACATCATTATGTACCATACCGGTTGGCGTAGGCGATCATGTCCTTCCACAATCTTCTATCTACAGTGCATCGTATCAGTTCTGTTGTTGACCGTTTTCCATGCCATGACACCAAGCTATCCAGTATTGTCTCTCTTTGTCGTCCGCGATCTTTCTTTTCTTTCATTTTGCCTGATGTAACCAAGTATATCAATTTTCCTAGAGTCTGGAATCTCTGGCCCATGCTTCGCCTGTGGCTCGAAAGGACTATTGATGGAACCTAGAAGTCGTTGATCGGAGTTGATCCTGCCCACTTGAACTCAACAAACCAGTTCACTTAATATTTCTATACCAGGACTCCCAAAAATCTTTGGCACCAACCTACAACTGGATGAATCTAAAGTCGAACAGAATCGAATGTTTTGGACTTTAGCAGTTACTTCCTTACGGGAGCCGATTCTGAATGGCAAAAATTAACAGGCCGATTCTGAATGGCAAAAATTAACACATCATTTATCTTCTTCTTCTTCGTCTTTTCTTCTTCATTTTCTTTCAGCGACGATGTAAATATAATTTGTCGTATTTTTCTCTTCTATTCGCCTCTGCTGCTGTTATGTTTCCTAGTGTTTCTAATATTCCGTAAATCCATCGTTTTCGTGGTCGGCCCTTGGGTCTGGTGTTCTCGCAACGTTTATTGAAGGCTCGTTGTGCTGTGTTTTAAAATTTCTGCCTTATCATGTGACCAGACCATTTGGTATGTTGTTTCTTTATATATTGTATGTCGCGAATTTCTCCTAGCTTTTTTTCACAGTTCTTCAATTATTATCTTAGCTCTCAGGCTGTTTCCTGCCATTCGTCTAACCCATTACACCTCAGTAGTGGTTATTTTTTTAGTGTCTTGCATCTACACAACACTTATAGATCATGAAAAGACTCTTCACATAGCAGACTGATGCAACCTCTTTGCTATTCTAGAAGATTACTGAACTAAGAGGCAATTGTTGGATAATAGTAGGACATTGTATAAAACGCGATAAAGTGATGTTAGAACAAACAATGACTGGCAATGCAACTCATTTTAACAACAAAGCTGAGTCCTGCGTGCATTTGATCTATAATCCCTGCTGCACACATTGACTATGCAACACAAGAGCAGAGCAAACCTTGAAAATAAAGTAATTATTTGTTTTTATTCATTGTTTTTTTATGACAGGTGTTAACAGTGTATACAATTCACATAAAGTGACAAAGAGTAGACAAAATGCAATTAACTATGTCGAAAGTGCTTTGCAAAGATACAACCTAGACGGAATGCAAAGCATTGCCATAACATCCGAATATTTATGTGCTCATCAGACACCATGTAGGTCAGTTCCATAAAACACTCACAAACGAATCTTAGAAAAAATGGAAGAAAGGAGACAAGCGAAGAACGCTGCCCAATACAATAAAATAGATAATGAAATACGCAAAATGTGCAAAAAGGCAAAAGAAGACTGTAAAGTAAAGTACCCCCGTCACGCCAAGTGGCCTATAGGGAATATGGTGTTAGTGACCATACATTTTACAGACCTTCAGCACCTGATTTTTAAGGTAATGTGGTGGGTATTAGGCCCGTGCCGCTTCACTTTCCCAGAAAAAAATCCGGTACTTAATACCTTAATAACTTAATAAACATACATAACATAAGATCCTAACATAACATACATAACATAAGATCCTAACATAACATAAGATTCTAACATATAACTGTTGGCATGATTACGTGCAAACTTCTGAACATGAATACTACAGCACAAAATAAGGAAATTTGTGTAAAATTATATTCATCATCATCACCAAGTACAGGGCCTACTGGCGTAGGTGATCATGTCTCTCCACAACTTTTGATCTCGGGAGCTATTTATCATTTCTGTTGTTGACCTTCTGCCAAGCCATTCTCTTAAGCTGTCTGTTATTTTTTCTCTTTGCTTCCCTCTATCTCTTCGTCCCTCAATTTTTCAAGTTGTTACAATATATTCCAGTTGTTCTCTTCTCATTACATGGCTAAAAAATGATGAGTGTTTCTTCCTAATATTGGAAATTAGCTCTCTTTTTGCTTTGACCTCTCTCAGAACATTTTCATTACTCTTCTTAGCTGTCCATGGTACTCTCAATATTCTTCTGTAAAACCACATTTCTACAGACTGCAGTGATTTTCTTGTCTGTTGTCCTATTGTCCATGATTCGCATCCATATGTTAAGACTGGCTCTATGTAACATTTAAGAACTCTTTTTCTTGTTCCTATTGTCAAAAATGGATTGCATATTATCTTCCGCATTTTTTGGAAAGCTGCTTTTGCCTGAGTCATTCTGCATCTCACCTCTTTTGTACATCTTCCGTCTGAGGTTTACAAAGTTCCCAAATATTTAAATTCATTTACCTGTTTTAATATTGTTCCACTTATTGTACAAATATTGTTCAAATTATATTACATCTTTTTAAAAACAAAATATTTCGGAGAAGCCAAGACTGTCAAATAATCATATAAAAGATTCATGCATACATTTCTGAATACACACATACATATATGTAATATTGTTTTGTACTATTCTATTCTGGAGTGGTGCCATGAAATCTACACCTATCAAGACTCTATAAACAGTAACAGGTTTACAACCCTTAGATGACAGACGTGTCACTAAAGTATTGCAACAAGCGGAGAAATATAGAAGGTTCCTTAGCCACCTCATGCACCAAAGAATTACTGGTTCCGGAATTGTGCGACTAAAGAAGAGCAACTTCGCTGCAATCGCCAATGAACTAACTACTGGAGACCCAGTACTTTCCCAAACAATATCGAAACCGTTGGGCCCATCTGATATGTCTCCTCATGGAAAGCATAAATACCAGAACTTACGGAAAAAATAACAGGAATCATGAAAAAAGGGACCCAATCAGACACAGAAAGAAAACACGTAGCAGAAAAAACACATACACGATACCTACCCTCAGGACTCTTGGTCCCACATATACACAGATGGCTCTGCTACAAATGCCACCAGAAATGGAGGGGTGGGGGGTGTGTTCTTGACGCTGAATAACCAGGACGAGATCACCAAGTCAATAGTTACTGGAAAATTCAAAAACAACTTTAAAGCAGAAACTGAGGCCATCAGAGATGCTGCAACACTGGCTACTCAACACAAAAATAACATGCACAATAAATTGGTGATTCTGCCTGATGCACTGTCAGTATTATCAGCTCTAAAAAGCCCTAAGAACAATGAACTAGATGACATGAGAACAACACTGGATCAACTATGCAATAACTTCCAGAGAGTAGTCATTCAGTGGATACCATCACACTGTAATATACACGGGAACGAACGCGCAGACAAATTAGCTAAAGAGGGAGGGAGATTACCACAAGAGAATCATCCGTTCAGTTATGATGAAGCCAAATCCATCATCACAGGTCAGTCCCATGAAAAATGGAAACGAGAACACCCAAAGCATAACGAGAGTGACGTAGAGAGAGAGAGAGAGAGAGAGATTCTGAAGTCTCGGTGGCTGAGTGGTTAGTGTGCTCGCTTCCTGACCTGAAGGATCCGGGTTCGATCCCCAGCAGTGACCGATTTTTTTTGCTCCTGGATTCACCCAGCCTCTAAAAATAGGTACCAGAAATTTTTTCTGGGAAGTAAAGGCGGCCTGGCGTGATACCGACCACATCACCCAAAAATATGCCGTGTTCATAGAAAAGTATGGTCACTTACACCATATTCCCCATACGCCTACCAAGGTGTGGAGGGTACCTTACTTTTTCTCTGATTATACTACTTACTAAATCAACGGAGCCGCGATAGCTCAGTGGTTAGTGAACTGGACTACAAAGGACAAGAGGTAGGGTTCGATCCCAACCGACGGCTTCCGGTTCACCCAGCCTTTAATGGGTACCGCATTTTTTTTCTGGGAAAGTAAAGCGACACGGGTGGAATACCGACCACATTACCCCAAAAATTATGTGCCTAAAAAAAAGACAAAAGGCGCATGACAATGGAGATAAGGACAAGCACTACAAATGCATCTAGTTAATTTAGCGATTGGATGTGTCTATTAAATATTGGCATTCGGTCACGAAAAAAGTTGCTCAGTAAATCAACGTTCATCATGACACTAACAAATTACCAAACTACAGACTAATATATACCACCAACTGAGGCACCAAAGTCCATTACTATTTTTTTTTTAATATGTAAACTGAATTAACACGGACAAGTTAATGAACTTAATTACTACATCAAGGTATGAACAATGTTTTTTAAAATGGTTATAAACTTTAAGTTATGGTTATGGAAGGCCACGGGTTCACTGCAAATGAATTAAAATCCATAATTGCTCAACCGCCAGTGCCAGTGGAATCATCCAAAGTAATATCTTATCTGCCAAACAAAGAAATGTAGCTGCAGTCCCCATCATAGCAGTCTCAGCACATGCCAAAAGACATATGGCTTAACCGCACAGTAAGTGAACACAGCCATCTGTTCCCAGTCTTTCGATATCATCATTCATCATAAAAAACTATAAAAACTATCTTTACGAAAAATAGTACCATTGCTGGTGTATGACGAGGGGCAACCTCGACCAGAGAAATAAAGGCCGCTTGGTCAAGCAGTCGTCACGACGTGTGAGACTCAGGATTTTTATTTCACCCCCGATAGAAAAAATCCTTTCTGTCTACCGCGGGCTTCGAACACCGAACGTCGGCTTTTCAGCTAGCGGAACAGTGGTTTTAGCCGCACGGCCACGCGCTCCCTGCTTATTCATCATAAGCAATCGAAATATTATGAAAGTTTAAAAGGTAAAAAGGTATATAACTATGTCGGGATGCTATTTTATTTGTCGTCTCCCTTGAATCATATAAGGGAGTACATAATAGGAATATAAATTTATTTTGGGACGTCACGTGTTTTTAACTAACTTTCCAAAATGTGATGTTATCAGAAGAATGAAATATGAAATATCTTACCATCAGGTACAGTTCCTACTGTCACAAGTGATATGCTCTCTCAAAAACTTGGTATTCCACAATTGTTTATCCTTTCTGATGTTGACTTTCTACCAAACCATTCATTTAAACTGTTCGGTATCCTTTTTATTTTTCTGCATTACTCGTTCTCTTTCTCTCTCAATTATATATATATATATATATATATATATATATATATATATATATATATATATATTCCAGTTGTCATAAAAGAGTTAATTTCCAATATTAGGAAGAAACAATCATCATTTTTTGGTCATGTAATGAGAAGAGAACAAGTGGAATATATTGTAACAACTGGAAAAATTGAGGGACGAAGAGATAGAGGGAAGTAAAGAAAGAAAATACCAGACAGCTTAAGAGAATGGCTTGGCAGAAGGTCAACAAAAGAAATGATAAAGAACTGTCAAGATCGAAAGTTGTGGAGAGACATGATCACCTACGCCAGTAGGCCCGGAACTTAATGGTGTCACAATATATCCCAACAGATCCATTCTTAAAGAATAAAGCATCTGTTTAAGCATACAGAATACCCAGAAATTGTCCATTGACAAAGAAATAAGCCAACCCAAAATCATCTTCAACACTTAAGAACTTGAAAGTGTAACAAACTATGAATATCAGGAATCTGTAGCAACTAACAATGGAGACTGTCCGAAATAGATCAAAAGAAGATTACAAATCATCATGTGCCATACCGGTGGGCGTAGGCCATCATTTCCTTCCATAATCGTCTATCCACAGTACATCGTATCAATTCTGTGTCTGGCTAAAAAGAGGCAAATCATGGGTGGGCCGAGCAGAAGATGTCATCAAACAGGTATGTGGGCTTACCAACATCAACGCTGGCGTGGAGTGGATATCGGTGCCTACGTCATTCAAGGGGATATTCTCGTGTATTGTCATACGCGGCAGGAAATGTAGCGAACAGAACTTAGTCGTGGTCAATACGGAGGTCAACGGTCTCATCTGGGATAGCACCGATGAGAAAGATGCAGTCATCTATACAGACGGATCTGTAATACGACACCAAATAAGTGCATGGCCATTTACAGCACGTTCGGCAGGCAGTATAGTCAAGGAAGACAGTGGTGCATACGATATGACCACGAGTAGCATGACGATGGAGGTGATGACAGTGACCAGGACACTCATCTGGCTAGAGTCACAAGACTACACCCACGCCTGTATACTGAGTGATTTGATGAGCATGATACGAAAAGTGGAGGCGGGATCTGTACGTAGGCAATGGGTAGAGTCATTACAGAAGTCAAAAATACGTAAGGTCACCTTTGTCTACGTCCCAGGATATGCTGGAGTAAGGGGAAATGAAAGAGCGGACAGGTTGGCTAGCTGCGCTATTGTTGAGGACGGTCAACCAATGGATCGGGCGGATATCATCAATGCCCTCCAGGAAGTTGGAAGGACACAGGACTTCGATAACCATGAGTCCACGTCACTCCTTCGGATGAAAGAGATGGGAGTTACGATGGGCACAGCCAGAAATGAGAAACTTAGTGGCCGTGTAAGAAGACTAATCAACCAACACAGAACTGGAGTCGTCAGTCGCTGGACACTTCGAGACTTGCTGAGGAGGGGATCTGAGCACCTATGGACATATTCGGTGTGCAATGATGATGACCCGCTAATAACTCAATAACTAAATTCTGTTCACTATTTTTCATACCTTCTCTCTGTGTCGTCCCATATTTCTCTTTCCCTGTATTTTGCCAGTCGTAACTTATAAGTATTGCAACTTTCTTCTTCTCTTTAGCAATAGCAACACAAACCCGAAATGCTCAGAAGTACAGGCGGCACAACAACATCAAGGATTTTAAAATAATTACTGAAGACATGTATTTTCCTGATAGCAAAATGTGGTTGTGACTCATGGACAATCTCTCAGACAGGAAGGAAAAAATCGATTCATTCGAAACAAAATGCTGCAAGAAATTTGTACGATACTTTTGATAAAGAAAAGAGCAATAGCGACATATTAAAAGACTTAAACATTAAAATTAATTGACTTATAAGCACCATTCTACATAGAAAATTAAAATGATATCATCATCATCATCATCATCATCGAGCACCATGCCTTCGGGCGTAGGTGATCATGTTTCTTCACAATTCTCGATCTCGATAGATATTTATCATTTCTGTTGTTGACCTTCTGCCTAGCCATTCTCTTAAGCTGTCTGGTAATTTTCCCTCTTTTCTTCCCTCTATCACTTCGCCTCTCAATTTTTCCAGTTATCACAATATATTTCAGCTATTCCCTTCTCATTAAACCGTCACACAATTGAAAAGACGGTTAGAGGCCACATAGATGCGATTTCTCACAAGAATGTTGAAAGTTCACTGGACAGCTAAAAAGACCAATGAGGAAATCCTCAAAGAGGCCAACACAAAAAGGGAGCTCCTAAAAAATATCAGAAAAAAAACAATCAACATTTTTCGGGCACATCATGAGAAGAGGAAATTTGGAATAATTGGCTACAACAGGCAAAATAAAAGGAAAGAGAGACCGCGGACGACAAATAGAGAAAAGACTGGATAGCTTGGTGTCATGACATGGAAAATAGTCAACAGAACTGATACGATGCACTGTAGACAGAAGATTGTGGAAGGACATGATAACCAACGGCAACGGGTATGGCACATGATGATGATGATGATTGTCAAAAATTGATTGCATAATATCTTCCTCATTTTTTGGATAGCTACTTTTGCCTGGGCCATTATTTATCTCACCTCTGTTGTACATCTACCAATTAAAGTTTAACATTGTTCCCAAATATTTAAATCCAGTTACTTTTTTTAATGGAGACAAATAATAATAAATGAATATTATTTGACGGAAACTTCCGAGTGTGAATCAATTCAAAGGAAGAGGTATGTTTACAGCACTCGGAAAAAATGACAAATAATCAACAACAGAAAAAAATATGGACCAAGGCAGGATCGAACCCGTACTCAGTGGCACAGCGCCTTGCCACGAAAAGCCAAACGCTAGGGAACACTGCCACTCGGCTAACTAAAAAATTAGCTTCGTGGGCAATGTCCTTTCGCGAAGGCTTTCCAATGACTATAGCATAAGGCTGTGATCACAGCTCGGAAATATTTTTCCTGTTAAGACAAGTATCTCCCGGATAGGGTAGGGCTGAATATTTGCGTTGCAGACAAACATTTAGGACGAAACAGCACGAATAGTAGTTTCCAGTGGTTAAGACTGGGGACAAATAATAATAAATTCTGTTGTTGATGTTCCGAGTGCTGTAAACATACATGATACCTCTTCCTCTGAATTGATTCACTGATTATCGCCTCGGAAGTTTCCCTCTATAATAATATTCATTTATTATTATTTGTTTCCAGTGGTTTCATTATAATTTATTATTTAATATATTATTTATTATTATTTAATATATGTAAATAATTTGTTTCTTGTAACTCATTTTCACTCTTAGCGATTAAGACTGTATCATCAGCATACCTGAGGTTATTTATATTGTGTCCTCCAATTGTTTTTTCCAGTTATATCCCTTTTTGGATCTTAAATAATCTCATTATACATAAAATATTAATCTTTCCTAGCAGCTTGTTTTATTTCTTGAAATATTCCTTTGTGATTTCCAATTCGTATGGCCGTTAATTATTTCCAATACATGTTCTTTATTATTCTTAGATCTTTGCTGTCTACCTTTAAGCCTTCTAAAATTTTGATTATTTCTTGGTGCTTTACTTCGTCAAATGCCTTATAATCTATGAAACATGGGTATAGATATGTTTTCATCTATATGGCTCTTTCTACTAATGATCCTATGATGAATATGGCATAGTTCGTACCTTTACCTCCAACAAAACCACACTGTTCATCTCTAATTTCTGGATTGATTTTGTTTCGCACTCTTCACGTGATGATTCTTAGTAATATCTTAGTGATACGATTCAGATGGCTTATTATGTAATCATCATCGGCTTCAATCCCAGATTTCTTTGGTAGGGCTATGAATATTGATTTGAGCATGTCGTCTGGTATATATCCGCTGTTGTAGATATCATTCAATATTTTTGTTATTATTTTTATTCCAAAATCACCCATGGCTTCAATGTCTTCTTTAGTTATATTATCCTGTCAAGGGATTTTTCCTGTTTTCATATTGCACAAGGCGCCTTGCACTTCTTCTTTGAATATTTCTGGACCTTCCCCATTATCCTGAATATTTACTTGTGTTATTTCATTATCCTCATAAAGATCTTTAATGCATTATGTCCATTATTCCATTTTGTTTTTTGTTCAATCAATGTTTCCATCGTTTGATCTTAAACATTCCCATTTTTGTGTGTTTTTCTTCCTGTTAATTATTCAATTTGTTTGTAGATAACTTTGGCATCTCTTTTTTTTGGTTGCATTTCAATATCTGCATCTCTCTTTTAGCCATGTTTCTTTTGCTTCATTGCATTTTATTTCAATGTATTTATTGAATCTCTTAAACTTATCTTTATTATCTTTATTTCTTCGTCTTGTGTACATTAGATGTTAAATGTCACCAGCTATCCATTTCTTTTTTTTAATTTTTCCTCACTGGTGATGTGAACTCTTTTGATGTTTGCTGCACTGATTTTGTTTAGCATTTTCCACTGTTCATGAATGCGTTGTATCTTCTCTATTTCATTGCATTATAAATTGTGATGTTATATTTGTCTTGTATCATTTTGTTTGATTCGTGTAAATCTAAATTTAACTTGATATTAACTGAGGCTCTATTTTTTTTTTTTTTAATTTAAAGGAAGTCATGGTTCTAGGACGACTCATCAGGGGTAGATCAAGAAGAAGGTTGTTTGAAGACATTAAAGTGTCGTTTAACATGACAACAAAATAAGTGGGAGATCTGGCTAGAGAAAGAGATTCTTTCAGACGGGCTGGGATGAGTGTGTGCAACGTTCTATGGGAGATCTGGCTAGAGAAAGAGATTCTTTCAGACGGGCTGGGATGAGTGTGTGAAACGTTCTATGGGAGATCTGGCTAGAGACAGATTCTTTCAGACGGGCTGGGATGAGTGTGTGCAACGTTCTATGGGAGATCTGGCTAGAGAAAGAGATTCCTTCAGACGGGCTGGGATGAGTGTGTGCAACGTTAAAAAATATAGTGTTTTTATAAATGTACCACAAACTAAGCACGTGTTCCGTGTTGTTTTCACTCTCTGACAGCGCCCCTCCCCCCCCCCAAAAAAAAAAAGAAATTAATTAATTTTAAAAATTAATTTCCGGCATTATGCCACTAATGATGTCTGCCGAGGGAATTCTCGGTCAGGAGAATAAAGACAGCTTGTCACGTGTCGACGCAAGGTGTTATGGTTTGGGTTTTTATCTCATCTCCGACAGCAAAAAAATACCTGTTAACCCTACCGGAATTTGAACCATCGTTCTCCTGGTTTGGAGCCGACAAGTTACCTATTTGGCCACCCTCTCTCCTATTCTGCCACAGTCTCTCCTATTCTACCACCCTCTCTTCTATTCGTCCACCCTCACTCCTATTCGGCCACTCGCTCTCATATTCGGTCACCCTCTCTCCTATTCGGTTACCCTCTCGCCTATTCGGCCACCCGCTCTCCTATTCAGCCTCCCGTTCTTCAATTCGGCCACTCGCTCTCCTATTCGGCCACCCTCTCTCCTATTCGGCCACCCTCCCTCCTATTCGGCCACTCGCTCTCCTATTCGGCCACTCGCTCTCCTATTCGGCCACCCTCTCTCATATTCGGTCACTTGCTCTTCTATTCGGCCACTCGCTCTTCTATTCGGCCACCCTCTCTTCTCTTCGGTCACTCGATCTCCTATTCGATCACAATCTCTCTTATTCGGTTACCCTCTCTCTTATTCAGTTACCCTCTCTCCTATTCAGCCACTCGCTCTCCTATTCGGCCACTCGCTCTTCTATTCAGTTACCCTCTCTCCTATTCGGCCACCCTCTCTCCTATTCGGCCACCCCCTCTCCTATTCGGCCACCCTCTCTCCTATTCGGCCACCCCCTCTCCTATTCGATCACCCTCTCTCCTATTCGGCCACCCCCTCTCCTATTCGACCACCCTCTCTCCTATTCGGCCACCCCCTCTCCTATTCGACCACCCGTTCTCCTATTCGGTCACCCTCTCTCCTATTCGGCCACCCCCTCTCCTATTCGACCACCCGTTCTCCTATTCGGTCACCCTCTCTCCTTTTCGGCCAATCGCTCTGATATTCAGTAACCCTCTCTCCTATTCGGCCACTCGATCTCGTATTCGGCTACTCAATTTCCTATTCTTTTACCCTCTCTCCTATTCGGCATCTCGCTCTCCTATTCGGCCACTCGCTCTCCTATTCGGCCACCCTCACTCCTTTTCGAACTTTAGCTCTCCTATTCGGCCACCATCTCTCCATTTCGGCCACTAGCTCTCCTATTCAGTAACCCTCTCTCATTTTCCGCCACTCGCTCTCGTATTCGGCTACTCGATCTCCTATTCATTTACTCTCTCTCCTCTTCGGCCACTCGCTCTCCTATTCGGCCATTCTCTCTCCTATTCGGTGACCATCTCTCCTATTCGGTTAGCCTCTCTCCTATTCGGCTACCCTCTCTCCTATTCGGCTACCCTCTCTCCTATTCGGCCACCCTCTCGCCTATTCGGCCACTCTCTCTCCTATTCGGCTACCCTCTCTCCTATTCGGCCACCCTCTCTCCTATTCGGCCACTCGCTCTCCTATTCGGCCACTTGCTCTCCTATTCGGCCACTCGCTCTCTTATTCAGTTACCATCTCTCCTATTCGGCCACTCGCGCTTCTTTTCGGCCACTCAATCTCCTATTCGGTTACCCTCTCTTTTATTCGGCTACCCTCTCTCGTATTCGGCCTCTCACTCTCCAATTCGGCCACCCTCTCTCTTATTTGACCACCCTCTCTCCTATTCGGTTACCCTCTCTCCTATTCGGCCACCCTCACTCCTATTCGGCCACTCGCTCTCCTATTTGGCCACTCGCTCTCCTATTTGGCCACTTGCTCTCCTATTTGGCCACTCACTCTCCTATTCAGTTACCCTCTCTCCTATTCCGCCACTCTCTCTCCTATTCTGTCACTCGCTCTCCTATT
The DNA here is from genome assembly GCA_032433765.1 of Megaustenia siamemsis. Classification (NCBI taxonomy): domain Eukaryota; kingdom Metazoa; phylum Mollusca; class Gastropoda; order Stylommatophora; family Ariophantidae; genus Megaustenia; species Megaustenia siamemsis. The sequence continues at coordinate 47,679,914 of JAVIAB010000008.1, forward strand.
CGGCCACCCTCTCTCCTATTCGGCCACCCTCTCTCCAATTCGGCCACTTGCTCTCCTATTCAGCCACTCGCTCTCCTATTCGGCCACTAGCTCTCCTATTCAGTTACCCTCTATCCTATTCTGCCACTCGCTCTCCTATTCGGCCACCCTCTCTCCTATTCGGCCACTCACTATCCTATTCAGTTACCCTCTCTCCTATTCGGCCACGCGCTCTCCTATTCGGCCACTCGCTCTCCTATTCGGCCACTAGCTCTCCTATTTAGTTACCCTCTATCCTATTCTGCCACTCGCTCTCCTATTCGGCCACCCTCTCTCCTATTCGGCCACTCACTATCCTATTCAGTTACCCTCTATCCTATTCTGCCACTCGCTCTCCTATTCGGCCAATCTCTCTCCTATTCGGCCACTCGCTCTCCAATTCGGCCACTTGCTCTCCTATTCGGCTACACGCTCTCTTATTCAGTTACCCTCTCTCCTATTCGGCCTCTTGCGCTCCTATTCGGCCACCCACTCTCCTATTCGGTTACCCTCTCTCTTATTTGGTTACCCTCTCTCCTATTCGGCCTCTCGCTCTCCTATTCGGCCACCCTCTCTCCTATTCGGCCACTCGCTCTCCTATTCGGCCATCCACTCTCCTATTCTGTCAACCTCTCTCCTACTCGATCACGCGCTCTCCTATTCTGTTACCCTCTCTCCTACTCGGCCACCCTCTCTCCTATTCGGCCACTCGCTCTCCTATTCGGCCACCCTCTCTCCCATTCGGTTACTCTATCTCCTATTCGGTTACCCTCTCTCCTTTTCGGCCTCTCGCTCTCCTATTCGGCCATCCTCTCTCCTATACAGTCACCCTCTCTCCTATTCGATCACGCGCTCTTCTATTCGGTCACCATCTCTTCTATTCGGCCACCCTATCTCCTATTCGGTCACTCGCTCTCCTATTCTGTCACCCCCTCTCCTATTCGGCCACTCGCTCTCATGTTCGGGCACCCTCTCACCTATTCTGACACTCGCTCTCCTATTCGGCCACCTTCTCTCCTATTCAGTCACCCTCTCTCCTATTCGATCACGCGCTCTTCTATTCGGTCACCATCTCTTCTATTCGGCCTCTCGCTCTCCTATTCGGCCACCCTCTCTCCTATTCGGTCACTCGCTCTCCTATTCTGTCACCCCCTCTCCTATTCGGCCACTCGCTCTCCTATTCTGTCACCCCCTCTCCTATTCGGTCACTCGCTCTCCTATTCTGTCACCCCCTCTCCTATTCGGCCACTCGCTCTCCTATTCTGTCACCCCCTCTCCTATTCGGCCACTCGCTCTCCTATTCTGTCACCCCCTCTCCTATTCGGCCACTCGCTCTCCTATTCTGTCACCCCCTCTCCTATTCGGCCACTCGCTCTCCTATTCTGTCACCACCTCTCCTATTCGGCCACTCGCTCTCCTATTCTGTCACCCCCTCTCCTATTCGGCCACTCGCTCTCCTATTCTGTCACCCCCTCTCCTATTCGGCCACTCGCTCTCCTATTCTGTCACCCCCTCTCCTATTCGGCCACTCGCTCTCCTATTCTGTCACCCCCTCTCCTATTCGGCCACTCGCTCTCCTATTCTGTCACCCCCTCTCCTATTCGGCCACTCGCTCTCCTATTCTGTCACCCCTCTCCTATTCGGCCACTCGCTCTCCTATTCTGTCACCCCCTCTCCTATTCGGCCACTCGCTCTCCTATTCTGTCACCCCCTCTCCTATTCGGTCACTCGCTCTCCTATTCTGTCACCCCCTCTCCTATTCGGCCACTCGCTCTCCTATTCTGTCACCCCCTCTCCTATTCGGTCACTCGCTCTCCTATTCTGTCACCCCCTCTCCTATTCGGCCACTCGCTCTCATGTTCGGGCACCCTCTCACCTATTCTGACACTCGCTCTTCTATTCGGCCACCTTCTCTCCTATTCGGTTACCCTCTCTCGTAATCGTTTACCCTCTCTCCTTTTCGGCCACTCGCTCTCATATTCGGCCACCCTCTCTCTTATTCGGCCACCCGCTCCCCTGAAAAAAAATAATAAAATAAATTCAGGAAAACTTTGAGAACATTCCCTATTACATCGCTAAGGAACTAACTAAATTGTCAGTTTTAGACAGAAATTCTCCGCAGTGCTCTGTAAATCTTTCTGACAGATTGGCACGTCGAGAGGAAACTGTACAATCGGGGCACTCCTCTTCTTCAAGCGTTGCAACTTCTCATTCTTGACACTCGAAGACAAGTGAGAAATCAGGGCTTATCTTCCAGATGATAAACACCACGGGGATGCTTGTTTACCTTTCATTAATATTCCCACGAGCCACGGATATAGGGGATTTCGTTTTAAGCACTGGAGTTATTGACGATTGTTCACACAACCGATATCCTTACACTCACGTTGGTGTTTAATCACTTTCAACAACCGGCAGAGTTTGTGTACGCGGATGATTCATGTAACTCACTGTAACGTCACTTCTTATCCGATGATACTAGATGATGGTTTCTGTTATTTACTGTTATTTCACATCTTGTCTGTCCTCACACAAGAACGGTTTGCGTAACTCTGTATCTGTAGCTTCATTTCATATCCATCTAACAAGCTGACGATTGCTGTAACTAGCTGTATTTTCCTTCTTACGTGTTGTCACATATCAATGATATCCGTAACTTGCTGTATTCTCATTCTTACATGTTGTCACATATCAATGATATCCGTAACTTGCTGTATTCTCCTTCTTACATGTTGCCACATATCAATGATATCCGTAACTTGCTGTATTTTCCTTCTTACATGTTGTCACATATCAATGATATCCGTAACTTGCTGTGTTCTCCTTCTTACATGTTGTCACATATCAATGATATCCGTAACTAGTTGGAATTTTACTTCTTATCAGTTGTAACAAACGTGTTACTGTTATCTTCCTGAAATTGAAACACTTAACTATCATCACATGCTGATCGTTCTTGTCAAAAGCCGTCGAAATCTGGTGCCTACTATAAATAGTTTTACCTTCTCAACTTATTAATCTTCACAATTATTTATAATTACTTTTACCACGCGTGATCCAAAATTACAGCTGCTTCACAAATGTACCCAATGTTGCTTGTAACAATGTGATATCTAAATCAGTTCACTCTCATTACTACATCAACCTCGGTGGCTCAGTGGTCGGTGTGCTCGCTTCCTCATCAGACGTGTCCAGGTTCAATTCCCATAATTGGTGGGTTTTATTCGGACCCACAAGGTTTTGGAATTCACCGAGCATTTGAAAATGGGTACCAGAGATCTTACTGGGACGTAAAGGCGGCCTGGTATGGTACCAACCACTTTACCCCCCAAAAATATGCCGCGGTCGTGGAAAATATGGTCACTAATACATATTCTCGGGAGCCGCGATAGCTCAGTGATTAGTGAACTGGACTACAAAGGACAAGAGGTAGGGTTCGATCCCAACCGACAGCTTCCGGTTCACTCAGCTTTTAATGGGTACCGGATTTTTTTCTGGGAAAGTAAAGCGGCACGGCGTAATACCGACCACTTTACCCCAAAAACCATGTGCTGAAGGTCTGTAAAAATTATGGTGACTAACACCATATTCCCTATACGCTACTTGGCGTGACGGGGGCACTTTACTTTTACTTTTTTAAATATATATTCTCAATACTCCTAGCGAGGCGTGCAGGAAACTTTACTTCCTTCTTACATCGGTCAACTTTATTTCAAAAATAAAGAAAACTGTAAAAACATACACATGAGCTCATTTATGATCGTAAAAGATACAACGTTTAGCACATTCAGGGATGAAACAATTAAACAAAGTAGATAACCAGGCGTGCTCAACTCTTATATTACTAGTAAGAAACTTACGGGGAATATGGCGCCCTGTTCGCTGTTTTCTTCAGAGGACTCGCAGATAAGTGCTGATTTCCAGTGAACTTTTCTGTTTATTTATTTTTAAAATTGATATTTGAAGGGATCATGTGATTGTACTCGCTTTCTATTTGATGTAAATCACTTTGCTTCTTTTGATCCATTGCATTTTGTTACCATTTCTTTATTTGATCACTTATACTCATCCTTGTTGTTGATTGCGCTATTGAACACGTCAAAAAATGGCAGTTTGTTTTCGCCGGTCTGTCGTCAAGGACGCGTAATTCATTTAATTTGTAAAAGGCTCAAAGTGCATCCGCGTGCTGCGGTGCTATTTACTGGAGTTGACCAGTTTATAACGTGGAAACGGGTTCTGGACCGTGCGACTGAGTAAGTGCACGTGAGTCTAGACTATCCACAGCATCGACGTTCAGCGACAAAATCATCTATGATACTATGATGACGGTAAGTATTCAGATGCAGCCCAAACGCAACATCAAATGCAGCAACATCAAAGAAGGAAAACACGACAAGGCAAGCGTGGTGGCATTAAACTGTCGAAGTGTGAGAGGCTAGGCCTAAAGTATGTGCGTGTTACATATTGGAATTGTGGGTCCATAAATCAACGACGGCCCATTCTTGATAAGCTACTGTGCGGCGCCGATATAATGGTTTTGCAAGAAACTCTTCTTGGTGACAGGACAGTAAGTACTCCTGGATTTGATTGTTTCTACAATAGACGACACCTTGGGCAGGCCATCCTTGTGCGCAACAATATGGTGCAGCTGAGGTTGATATGTCTGCGTGGAACAATGCAGAATTGCAGGTACATGCGGTTAGGGTGCAGACCCCAGTTCATTCCGTGATTGTAAATGTGTATGCCCGTAATGGGAAGGTGAACACACAACAATGGGAGAATCTCTTTTGAAAATGGGAGAAACGTCGTTTTCTGCGGAGACTTTAATACTAGAGGAAACCAGTGGGGTAACGTCATAACAACAAGCAAGGAGAAGAACTAGAGAACGCACTAGTGTCAGTTGATTTAGTGTGCTTGAATGATGGAAGGGCAACAAGAATGGCCACTCGAACAGGGGACTCTGATAGTGTAGTCTTTGCTTATGACGTCATCGAAGGCTTCCACAGACGAGAGGAGACATGTGCTGCTGCTATAGATCTGGAGGATGCATACAACAGGGTACCATTTGAATATCTCATGCATATGCTCCTCAAACTGGCGGGCACCCTTTCCTCATTAGATGGATCGCCGCGGCACTGTTTCAGAAGAAGGTGATACTCAAATGTTGAAGTTAGTCTTCCGAGCCAACATCCATTTATCCAGGGCTGCCACAAGGCCCACCATTGTCACCAGTTCTATTTAACGTGTACACAATAACGATCACGGAACAACAGCTGGATGGGAGGGGAAGAACTATGACTTTTTTTGATGATATTCTGGTATATCGACAGGGAAGAGACAGAAGGGGAATCGCTTCCACAATGCAAGACGAACTCGATCGCATTTCTTCCTGGTGTGGGGTATTAGGTGCCTTGCCTAATAAAGCATCAGTTTCATGGTTCTCCATTAACAATCATATTGTTAATACGACCACACCGGTAGTACGAAAGGGAGCTGATGAGGGGACCAGGGACAAGTTGATGACATACCTCGGAGTTAAGTTTGATCGCAGCCTGTGTTTTCGGGACCACGTCGACCATGTGATAACAAAATCCCGCAAAGGATTAGCCGCCTTGAAGGTCATGGCAGCTGCCAACATCGAGCAGAGGCTACTTACTCTTCTGTTCCAGGGATTAGTCATCGCACCAATCGAGTATGCCCTGGCAATACTTACTGTCAGTACGACTCAAATTGATAGGCTGGAGAAAATACAAAATGAAGCCATGCGCATTATCTTGGGATGTACAAGGGACACTCCCTATGTAGCAATGAGATATCTTTTTGACTTTCCAACCATGGATGATCTGGAGAGCACGAGCATACCTGAAGATTAGTACAGATACAGAGCATCCATTGCACCACGTGTTCAACACAGGGAAGGTGCCAGGCTAAAAAGAGGCAAATCATGGGTGGGTCGAGCAGAAGATGTCATCAAACAGGTCTGTGGGCTTACCAATATCAGCGTTGGTGAGGAGTGGATACCGGTGCCTACGTCATTCAAGGGAACTTTCTCGTGTATTGTCACACTCGACAGGAAAAGTAGGGAACAGAACCCGGTCGTGGTTAATGCTGAGGTCAACGGTCTCATCTGCGATAACACCGATGAGGAAGATGCAGTCATCTATACAGACGGATCTGTAAGACGACACCAAAGAAGTGCATGAGCATTTACAGCACGCTCGGCAGGCAGAATAGTCTACGAAGACAGTGGTGCATACGTCGTGACCACGAGTAGCATGACAATGGAGGTGATGGCAGTGACCAAGGCATTCACATGGTTAGAGTCACAAGACTACACCCACGCATGTATACTGAGTGATTCGATGAGCATGTTAAAAAAAGTGGAGGCGGGCTCTGTACGCATGCAATGGGTAGAGTCGTTGCAGAAATCCCAAATACGTAAGATCACCTTTGTCTATGGCCCAGGACATGCGGGAGTACGGGAAAATGAAAGAGCGGACAGGTTGGCTAGCTGCGCTGTCGTTGAGGACGGGCAACCAATGGATCGGGCGGACATCATCAATGCCCTCGGAGATGTGATGAGAGCACAGGACATCCACAAACACAGATCCACGTCACTTCTTCGGATGATGGAAATGGGAGTTAAGATATGCACAGCCAAAATGATAAAGTTACCGTGTAAGAAGACCTACCCACCAACACAGAACTGGAGTCGTCAGTCGCTGGCCACTGCGGGAATTGCTGTGGAGGGGATCTGAGCACCTATGGACATGTTCGGAGTGCAATGAATATGACCCTCAAATAACTCAATAACTCAATAGTAAAAAAAAAAGACTGGGAAGTGCGATAAAGCTGACAGCGATAACAAATGTAAGAAAATGTTATTTTACCTGTGGATAAGACAGCACAAGATGTTTCTTCTGCCTTGCATTTTGTTTTAGTTATCTGTCAAGATACAAAATATAGTTTTGTCCTGTTCTATTCACAAGGCCGTAAAATGTAATTTTATCCTTTTCTATCTGCAACAGAGGTTGAGATGCAGAGTGGCTCAGGCAAAAGCAGGTTCTCAAAAAATGAGGAAAATACTGTGCAATACATTTTTGACAAAAGAAAGAATTAAAAAACGGTTTAATGTTATGTAGAGCCAGTCTTAACATATGGGTGTGAATCATGGACAATAGGACAACAGACAAGAAAATCACTGGAGGCTGTAGAAATGTTGTTTTACATAATAATGTTGAGAATACCATGGACAGCTAAGAAGAATAATAAAAAAAAAGTTCTAAAAGAGGCCAAAGCAAAAAGAGAGCTAATTTCCAATATTAGGCAGAAACAATCATTTTTTGGCCATGTAATGAGAAGAGAACAACTGGAATATATTGTAACAACTGGGAAAATTGATGAACGAAGAGATAGAGGGAATAAAAAAAAAACGATAGACAGTTTAGAAAGATTTAGGAAGGTCAACAACAGAGAAAATAAATAACTGTCGAGATCGAAAGTTGTGGAGAGACATGATTGCCTACGCCAGCAGGCATAGTACTTGATGATGATGATGATGATGATGATGATGATCTGCAAGCTGTAAAATGTAGTTTAGTCTTGTTTCATCCTTAAGGTTACAAAATACTACTGGGTAACCTTCCATATACTAAAGGTCATGGGTTTAAAAAAATACCGTAGGGTAGACGCTGTCACCTACTAAATTATTTAGATAAATTACTTATATATAACCACTAGTGCGAAGATAAGACTGTAGATAATTTGATATTAGGGAATAATAAAATGTAACTAATATTATACATTTCTATATACATTTCAAGCATCTTCTAATTTTAAATAGCGAATATAAAGAGTATCTACATAACTATATATATATATATATATATATATATATATATATATACATATATATATATATATATATATATATATATATATATATATATTATCTACAGACAAGCATATCATTGGTGTGTTGAATTTATATTCTTAAAATATTTGTTACGAATTAATTATAGATAAAAAAAGAGATTAATTTCATTCGATTTCTGTCCCTTTACGTCCCGATGGTATTTTAATACTCCCTTGTGGAATGGATCATTCGCTGACATTTGCACAAATAAAAGATCTATTTTAATGTTATCCGCTCAAAATGTGGCTTTAAAATGTGACATTTTCATAGGCTGCACATCATCAGACTATAATTCAATGGAGATTGAGAATATATCTTTTGTAAGTGCTTCTTTACCTTTGCAAACGCTAAAGAACGTATAAATATATTAGAGCAAATAAAGCAATTAACTTTAGCATTACATATGATTAGTTCATGCAACGAAGGTTGGCTACAATGGAGCGCTATTCTGCTCTGTCTCTTGCTTTGATGGTGCAGGTTGTCATAGGCTGATTTGTCCAACTTTTGATTTTACTCGTCCATGTTAGTCTTGGTCTGCCTCTTTTACCTTGTATTTTCCCCTCCAGGATTACTTTTAGTAGGCTGTTGTGTCTTTTAACATGGCCCCAAAATCGCATTTGTCTTGTTTGAATTGTGCTTAGTAGTTCTCTTTTCATTTTTAGTTAAGACTTCATCATTTGTTTTCTTTTCCTTTGATCCAATTCTACCTACTCTATTTATATCCACATTTCAAAGGCTTTAATTCTCTGTTTTGTTTTCTTGTCTAATGTCCATGTTTCTGCACCAAATAGGAATATTGAGAAAATGTAACATTTTGCTATTCTTAGTTTTGGCCCTAGTGTTATTTGATTTGATGTTAGTGTGTTCTTCATGACATTAAAATTACTTTTTGCCATTCCTAATCTTTTGCTTATTTCAGTTGTACATTTTCCATCACTGGTTATAGTATGTCCAAGGTAGTTGTAGTTCGCCCTTATTCACCCTTAAGTGTAAATAAAGTTTCAAACTATTCCTTTCTTTGTTGTTCAATGCTGATGTTAGATGACCATTTTACTCGATTTAAAGAAAACAATAATACGCCTTTGATGCGTTTAAATAATCTCTTCTTCTCTTCTACCTTTTAGCTCCCTATGGAGCATAGGTCTTCAATAAACACTTTCCAAGTCGTTCTGTTTTTTGCCATTCTTTTAAGATCATTCCATGTTTTCCCCATCATCTTCATCTCTTCTTCTATCTGTCTTCTCCACGAATTAATTGGTCTTCCTCTTTGTCTTTTCCCCTGGGGATTCCAAAAAAGGGCCTGTTGTGTAATACTCTCAGTTGGCTTCCGTAGTATGTGTCCTATCCTATCCTTTTAAATAATACTGACTAATATATACCAGTTAAATTTCATAATAGTAATTGTAATAATAATAATAATTTTACAAGTTTAGTTATGTATCATCATTGAGTGCCGTCTCCGCATCGGAGGTTGGCTACCATGGAGTGTCATTCCGTCTTTTAATATTATTCCTCCATGTTAGTCATGGTCTGTATCTTTTACCTTGTATTCTCCATTCCAAAATTACTTTGAGTAGGCTACTGTGTCTCTTAACATGCCCCCACAATCTCTCGTGTCTGGCTTCAAGTGTGTTTAGTAGTTCTGTTTTATTGTATAAAGTTTTGTTTAAATTATGTACAGTTTGATTTATTTCATTCAACTCATACATTTAATACCAAACATGTCATTATTGTATTACCCTCATACCACGACTTATAAATGTACACTGTCATTGGATATTGTGTTACTATTTGAATAAATCTTATTTTACTTCTTCTTCTTCTTTCCATCGTCATTTGCCTTTCAGCGTTGAGTAAAAGTAAAAGTAAAGTACCCCCGCCATGCCAAGTGGCGTATAGGGAATATGGTGTTAGTGACCATACATTTTACAGACCTTCGGCACATGATTTTTGGGGTAATGTGGTTGGTATTACGCCCGTGCCGCTTTACTTTCCCAGAAAAAAATCCGGTACCTTTTTAAGACTGGGTGAACCGGAAGCCGTCGGTTGGGATCGAACCCTACCTCCGGTCCTTTGTAGTCCAGTTCACTAACTACTGAACTATCGCGGCTCCCTTTCAGCGTTGAGGGGAGATATAATTTGCGGTCTTTTGCTCTTCAGTTCGCCTCTGCTGCTGTTAAGTTTCCACGTGCTTCTAATACTCCATCGATCCATCTTTTTCGTGGTCGACTCTTGGGTCTGGTATTTTCACAAACTTTTGTTGAAGGCTCGTTGTGTTGTGTTTTGATCTTTTAGCCTTGTCACTTGGCCAAACAATTTTATCTGTTGTGTCTTTATATTATTCTATGGCGGGGGCTATTCCTAGCTCTTTTCTCAGTTCTTCATTTCTGATCTTAGCACTCAGACTATTTCATAATATACAGTGATAGTGCGCTTTACATAAAAAATGTGTACAAAAAAGATATACGTTTTACACGTCGGCAACAATGGTATTTCTTTCCTTCTCCATCCATCCATCCATCCATCCATCCATCCATCCATCCATCCATCCATCCATCCATCCATCCATCCATCCATCCATCCATCCATCCATCCATCCATCCATCCATCCATCCATCCATCCATCCATCTATCTATCTATCTATCTATCTATCTATCTATCTATCTATCTATCTATCTATCTATCTATCTATCTATCTATCTATCTATCTATCTATCTATCTATCTATCTATCTATCTATCTATCTATCTATCTATCTATCTATCTATCTATCTATCTATCTATCTATCTATCTACTGTCTATCTGTCTATCTGTCTATCTGTCTATCCATCCATCCATCCATCCATCCATCCATCCATCCATCCATCCATCCATCCATCCATCCATCCATCCATCCATCCATCCATCCATCCATCCATCCATCCATCCATCCATACATCCATCCATCCATCCATCCATCCATCCATCCATCTATCTATCTATCTATCTATCTATCTATCTATCTATCTATCTATCTATCTATCTATCTATCTATCTATCTATCTATCTATCTATCTATCTATCTATCTATCTATCTATCTATCTATCTATCTATCTATCTATCTATCTATCTATCTATCTATCTATCTATCTATCTATCTATCTATCTATCTATCTATCTATCTATCTATCTATCTATCTATCTATCTATCTATCTATCTATCTATCTGTCTCTCTATCTGTCTATAGGTCTGTCTCTCTATCTGTCTGTCTGTCTGTCTCTCTATCTGTCTATCTGTCTCTCTATATGTCTGTCTGTCTCTCAATCTGTCTATCTGTCTGTCTCTCTATCTATCTATCTGTCTGTCTCTCTATCTGTCTATCTGTCTGTCTCTCTATCTGTCTGTCTGTCTGTCTGTCTATTATTATCTATCTATTCAACTCTATATCTCTATATAAGGAGAAAATAGATTGCAGCTAATGAAGGGATATGTTTGTGAAGAATACTTAATGCGACAGTAAAAAGCACAATGAGAAGTGAAGAAATCTGGAGTAACACAAGTTCTGGGCTGCATCCAGAGACGTTACGTTCAGTGGTTTAGTCGCGTAACGCTGTTACCAACAAGTAGCATTCCACAACAAACATTACCAACCAGATGCAGCAACAAAGGACGTTAAGGAAGACCTCCCAAGAGATGGACCAATGAAATATCTGACGTCAAACAAAGCATAATGTGTAGCGCGAACAAAAAAAAAACTGCCACAAACGATCCATTTTCATGCGACCGTAGAGAGCAAACGAAAATAGAGAAAAAGATAAGACAAGACATTATCGCACAGAGTAATTCCAATGTAATTTTATTGTTTACAACATGGCTAATTACCCTAAAAAGTACATAACAGAAGGAAAACATCATGCAAACGTGGGTAGAAAAAATTAATTAGTCTGATAGTAAAACTGTTTTTCTTTAAAAAAAAAAAAAAAAAGAGGCTGCACTTGTTATAAGTAATTGCTACCTCACAACAAAGTCAAAGAAAAGTACAGTAGTTGTAAACAAATGCTTGCCCAAGACGAGTGGCGCACTGGATTGCAAGGTGGAAAATGGAAAAAAAGGCAGTGCAAAGCAACTCATTGTGCGAATGAGGAAGAAAAGCAGTATATAAACTCATGACGTGACATATCGTTCCACTCTACACGCCCCAGATTTATTGTCGAGATATCTCGTCCCTCCCACAAGAAAATACACACTAGCTAAAAGAATACAATAAGACAACCCAGCGCTCTCATAATCCCTCAGAAAGTGAAGAATTTACAAACACTCGCCCTAGGTCTCAATTTTTATCATATCAACTGACATATCAGGAGAGAATCAGAACGCGCAACGCTCGTTGTTCTCAAATTCTGGAATTCAATGTCTCGTTTCGTTTACTAATCGTTTCAAACAGAAAACTGGGAAAAGCCGCGATAACATTCTGAAAAAATACAACATGGCGTCTGGTTGCTGCTAGTGTTGTTGAAGCAGAGTGGTTCTCAAACTGTTGTGAAACGATTACGTTTTATCTCATTGTCGTTATTGCCAGGAAATACTTAGTAAAGGTAAAGTACGAGACTTGAATCGGCGTCGTAGTACGCGAGCTTTCACCCATATGTGTTCGATTGGGTATAAAGAAGTGTTCGGAGACTTTTGGATAGTGTCGCATCAAGCATCGAAACTTACGATACGAGGCTGCATTCCTCACTTTCCTAGACCGCGGCGGTATTTTTTTCCCAACCACGAGTACAACTCGCACTGTTTCTAGGGGGAATCGAAAACGGGCTGTCCGAACACCGGTAGCCCAGTCGGGTTGTTTTCTCAACAAGGTTACCGAGGCCCCCAGGAAGTACTTAGTGCAAATACAAATTGTTAATATTAATAATTATTTCGTTCTTCTCGAGTGGAACAGGACGCATGGGACAGAATTCCCTTTGTTAAATACTCTCTTGTCTGTCACAAAGTCAGAATTCCCTTTGTTAAATACTCTCTTGTCTGTCACAAAGTCAGAATTCCCTTTGTTAAATACTCTCTTGTCTGTCACAAAGTCAGAATTCCCTTTGTTAAATACTCTCTTGTCTGTCACAAAGTCAGAATTCCCTTTGTTAAATACTCTCTTGTCTGTCACAAAGTCAGAATTCCCTTTGTTAAATACTCTCTTGTCTGTCACAAAGTCAGAATTCCCTTTGTTAAATACTCTCTTGTCTGTCACAAAGTCAGAATTCCCTTTGTTAAATACTCTCTTGTCTGTCACAAAGTCAGAATTCCCTTTGTTAAATACTCTCTTGTCTGTCACAAAGTCAGAATTCCCTTTGTTAAATACTCTCTTGTCTGTCACAAAGTCAGAATTCCCTTTGTTAAATACTCTCTTGTCTGTCACAAAGTCAGAATTCCCTTTGTTAAATACTCTCTTGTCTGTCACAAAGTCAGAATTCCCTTTGTTAAATACTCTCTTGTCTGTCACAAAGTCAGAATTCCCTTTGTTAAATACTCTCTTGTCTGTCACAAAGTCAGAATTCCCTTTGTTAAATACTCTCTTGTCTGTCACAAAGTCAGAATTCCCTTTGTTAAATACTCTCTTGTCTGTCACAAAGTCAGAATTCCCTTTGTTAAATACTCTCTTGTCTGTCACAAAGTCAGAATTCCCTTTGTTAAATACTCTCTTGTCTGTCACAAAGTCAGAATTCCCTTTGTTAAATACTCTCTTGTCTGTCACAAAGTCAGGCCTCGACAGATCAATGGTTTGTGAACTGATCTACTGAGGTCAAGAGGTCGGGTTCGAATTTAGGCCACAGCTTCTAGGTTCAACCAAACATAAATAGGTACTTTATTGATGTAAGATAGGTACTTTATTGATGTAAGATAGGTACTTTATTGATGTAAGATAGGTACTTTATTGATCTAAGATAGGTACTTTATTGATGTAAGATAGGTACTTTATTGATGTAAGATAGGTACTTTATTGATGTAAGATAGGTACTTTATTGATGTAAGATAGGTACTTTATTGATGTAAGATATGTACTTTATTGATGTAAGATATGTACTTTATTGATGTAAGATAGGTACTTTATTGATGTAAGATAGGTACTTTATTGATGTAAGATAGGTACTTTATTGATGTAAGATAGGTACTTTATTGATGTAAGATAGGTACTTTATTGATGTAAGATAGGTACTTTATTGATGTAAGATAGGTACTTTATTGATGTAAGATAGGTACTTTATTGATGTAAGATATGTACTTTATTGATCTAAGATATGTACTTTATTGATCTAAGATATGTACTTTATTGATCTAAGATAGGTACTTTATTTATCTGAGATAGGTACTTTATTTATCTGAGATAGGTACTTTATTTATCTGAGATAGGTACTTTATTTATCTGAGATAGGTACTTTATTTATATGAGATAGGTACTTTATTTATCTGAGATAGGTACTTTATTTATCTGAGATAGGTACTTTATTTATCTGAGATATGTACTTTATTGATCTAAGATAGGTACTTTATTTATCTGAGATAGGTACTTTATTTATCTGAGATAGGTACTTTATTTATCTGAGATATGTACTTTATTTTTCTAAGAAAGTAAGACACCATCAGGATAGTCTTAAATCACCATCTTCTTCTTCCTATAATCCTAGGGAGTCGAAGTGGCACCTTTGACAGACTTCGTCAACCCTCTCCATTTCTCTAATGTATCTCTAGTCGTTCTTTGAGACTTTTCCTACTCGTCGATTTTGTCTTCCCAATAATTACTCTCTCTCCCAACAATATCTACCTCTCCTACTCGCCCCTTTTACAGGTTGAAACATTTCTTTCTGTCAAATTAATCAAAGTAATTCAAGGTTCCTTTAGAACCGTATGCATGTCTGTGTTAGTCACCTCTAGTGACTCGGGCAGATGGTGCTCTTAAACCTGGGAGGGCAGACCATCTAAGGGCAGAATCCCCCTACAGAAAAGACAATCTGCTGTCTTGCAGAAAGATTGGGGACAATCGAAGGCTAAGGAAAGCAAACCTGAAAAAATACTGGCTGAAATCGGATGTACTGGGCCACTAGCGCAGAACACAGTGCAACGTATTAACGGGTGTTCAGTCAGAGTGGATCTGGCGGACTCTAAATGTGACGTTCTGTCTGTGGGGGCGATCAACACACTTAACCTGACAGCTGACTTCATGTGAGAGTCTGGAATCCTACTCTGACTGAGTCCTGATCGCAGAGAGAGAGAGAGAGAGAGAGAGAGAGAGAGAGAGAGAGAGAGAGAGAGAGAGAGAGAGAGAGAGAGAGAGAAGATTAGAACCACTGTTCAACAACGTATTTGTAAAATCCTGGCACGGGTGTGAGGCCAAGTTCTGCACCAAATTCCTTCCCTTAATTTTGGTTTGGCACGTATTTAATTCTCCCACGTTGAACGTATCAACAAGTTGATATAATCTACAAGCATTTTTTTGGGAGTATCTCTCAATACTGATTTGATAGAACTGACAATAAACCTTCGGTGCTCCATTGACTGTGATGTTATCACCTTTTTTCTTCTTCGTCTTCTTTCTCTGGCCTAAGGCTCATTCATCACTGCTGTCTGTTTTCCTCTCAAAGTGGCATTTTAATTATAATCCTGGAAATGTAGCAACATTTATTGATGAATATATCCTGAGCCTACTACATTCCTCTTATTCTTAGAATTGATATTTGATGAAAGTGGTTTCAATTTGTGACACAAAACACAGAAGTTATAGTTTTAGTTAAAGCATATATTTTTCTGTGAATGTTATTTTAGTTGTTAACAGCCTGTAACAAAATAATAATAATAATAATAACAATAATAATAATACTAATAATACTAATAACAAAATAATAATAATAATAATAATAACAATAACAATAATAATAATAACAAAATAATAATAATAATAATAATAACAATAATAATAATAACATAATAATAATAATAATAATAATAACAAAATAATAATAATAATAACAATACTAATAACAATAACAATAATAATAATAACAAAATAATAATAATAATGACAAAATAATAATAATAATAATAATAATAATAATAATAATAATAATAATAATAATAACAAAATAATAATAATGATAACAAAATAATAATAATAATAATAATAATAACAAAATAATAATAATAATAATGACAAAATAATAATAATAATAATAATAATAATAACAATAATAATAATAATAACAAAATAATAATAATGATAACAAAATAATAATAATAATAACAATGACCATAATAACAATAACAAAATAATAACAATAATAATAACAATAATAATAATAATAACAAAATAATAATAATGATAACAAAATAATAATAATAATAACAATGACAATAATAACAATAATAATAATCATAATAATAATACAATATTGAGAGTTTCAAGGGAAGCAATATTTAATTTTTAACCACAAAAAGTATTTTTTTAAATGTTATGATACAGCTTCTTCTAATCACCGTGAATATATAGTAACAGATGTAAAGTAAAGGTTCCCTCCACGCCTCGCTAATCACCGTGAATATATAGTAACAGATGTAAAGTAAAGGTTCCCTCCACGCCTCGCTAATCACCGTGAATATATAGTAACAGATGTAAAGTAAAGGTTCCCTCCACGCCTCGCTAATCACTGTGAATATATAGTAACAGATGTAAAGTAAAGGTTCCCTCCACGCCTCGCTAATCACCGTGAATATATAGTAACAGATGTAAAGTAAAGGTTCCCTCCACGCCTCGCTAATCACCGTGAATATATAGTAACAGATGTAAAGTAAAGGTTCCCTCCACGCCTCGCTAATCACCGTGAATATATAGTAACAGATGTAAAGTAAAAGTTCCCTCCACGCCTCGCTAATCACCGTGAATATATAGTAACAGATGTAAAGTAAAGGTTCCCTTCACGCCTCGCTAATCACTGTGAATATATAGTAACAGATGTAAAGTAAAGGTTCCATCCACGCCTCGCTAATCACTGTGAATATATAGTAACAGATGTAAAGTAAAGGTTCCCTCCACGCCTCGCTAATCACCGTGAATATATAGTAACAGATGTAAAGTAAAGGTTCCATCCACGCCTCGCTAATCACCGTGAATATATAGTAACAGATGTAAAGTAAAGGTTCCCTCCACGCCTTGCTTGGCGTATGGGGAACATGGTGTTAGTGACCATATTAAACTATGACCACGGCACATTTTTGGGTGATGTGGTCGGTATCACGCCAAGCCGCCTTTACTTCCCAGAAAAATTTGTGGTACCCATTTTTAGAGGCTGTGTGAACCCCGAAGCCTTGTCAGTGAAAAATAAACCGTCACTGCTGGGGATCGAACTCGGACCTTTCTGGTCAGGAAGCGAGCACACTAGCCACTCAGCCACCGAGGCGAGCACACTAACCACTCAGCCACCGAGGCGAGCACACTAACCACTCAGCCACCGAGGCGAGCACACTAACCACTCAGCCACCGAGGCGAGCACACTAACCACTCAGCCACCGAGGCGAGCACACTAACCACTCAGCCACCGAGGCGAGCACACTAACCACTCAGCCACCGAGGCGAGCACACTAACCACTCAGCCACCGAGGCGAGCACACTAACCACTCAGCCACCGAGGCGAGCACACTAACCACTCAGCCACCGAGGCGAGCACACTAACCACTCAGCCACCGAGGTGAGCACACTAACCACTCAGCCACCGAGGCGAGCACACTAACCACTCAGCCACCGAGGCGAGCACACTAACCACTCAGCCACCGAGGCGAGCACACTAACCACTCAGCCACCGAGGCGAGCACACTAACCACTCAGCCACCGAGGCGAGCACACTAACCACTCAGCCACCGAGGCGAGCACACTAACCACTCAGCCACCGAGGCTTTAAAGAAAGCTCGTAGAAGACGTAGGTGTATTGTAACTTCCTGGACAACACAAATGAGGACATCAACTATAGTATCAGAGACAAACAACAGTGCGATGAAACAATCAATGGCCTGTATACTTCGTAACTTCGCGTATTGCAGCAATAAAAGCCCATCGCTTTGTGCTGTTTTTGGCCATCCTAATGCCCCAAGTCTGACTCACGTCTCTTTCTTGTGTCCTCCGCTCTCTCGCGTTCCCTCCGGAGTCCATTGCATGAATGCTATTATTGTTATTGATTCCGAATCTCTCCTAATCACGTGACCTATGCAGCTCCATAAACATCATATTGTCATTGTGTTTGTCTCTTCCTGGTTGCAACTTTTCAGCTGTTCTTGGTTGCTATTTTTGCTTGGTCCAATGTCTTAGATAGGTGTGTTTTTACCCGTGTGTTTCCGGGGCCTCATTATGAGGGAGGTAAAGAATAGTGACACTGTGACCTTCCAGGCATGTCGTAAGAGGCGACTAAGGAGATTGATCGATGGCTTGACAAGCTGTCATTGTAAAAAGTATTGTTATGGAAAGCGCCATAGATTTTAGAGCAGTGATCTCTGCAATATGTGCCATTTTGGCACGCAAGGTTTCTAAATTTGAGATTGTGGTTCTGCCTACGTCTTCGGCTCGAAAGGACAATAAATATATAGAATGTCTTAACATTTCAGTTTGCGACGTCATGCGTCCATTATTTATGGACCCTTTAAGAACTAGCTTGAAAATTTCCCAAGAGCACTCACTAATATACTTTACTGACGACTTTGTTCTCAGTTTTTGTCATTAATACTTCATTTTATTTGCTCATCTGTGTCTTTCTTGGAAGATGAAATCATCATCACCATCAAGTACCGGGCCTGCAGGCGTAGGTGATAATGTCTCTCCACAATTTTCGATCTCGACAGTTATTTATCATTTATATTTTTAACCTTCTGCCAAGCCATTCTCTTAAGCTGTCTGGTATTTTTTTCTCTTTGCTTTCCTCTATCTCTTCGTCCCTCAATGTTTCCAGTTGTTACAATATATTCCAGTTGTTCTCTTCTCATTACGTGGCCAAAGAATGATGATTGTCTCTTCCTAATATTGGAAATTAGTTCTCTTTTTGCTTTGGCCTCTTTCATAACATTTTCATTACTCTTCTTAGCTGTCCATGGTATTCTCAACATTCTTCTGTAAAACCATATTGGGAGATAAAATACGGGGCATGTATTTTAGGCATATAAGAAACAAGCCATAATCAACTTATAGATTACATGAAAGATATAAATCTAGACGACACAGACATACGACTAAAATGTAATTTATACTGGGAGCAAACAGCAATAATAAAATATAATAAAGAGAACTCTACAGCCATTGATATAAAAAGAGAAGTAAGACAGGGGATGCATCCTATCAGCAAGTTTGTTCAATCTATACACTGAGCAAATCTTTAAAAACATCACAGAGATGCCAGGCTTAAACATTCGTGTGAAGATAATCAATAACCTAAGATACGCTGACGATACTGTACTACTAGCAGAATGTCCTAAAGATCTACAACAATTACGTAATGTAATAAATATGGCAAGCAAAAAATATGGACTAGATATGAATATTTAAAAAATACTAAAACTATGACCAAAAAGAAAGAAAATTCTCAAGACCTACAAATAAATATCAAAGTTGAAGGAATACATCTAGAGACAGTCCAGAGCTACAACTACCTGGGACATACTATAACCAGTGATGGAAAATGTACAACTGAAATAAATAAAAGACTAGGAATGGCAAAAAGTAATTTTAATGCAATGAAAAGTATACTAACATCAAAACAAATAACACCAGGGCTAAAACTAAGAATAACAAAATGTTACATCTTCTCATTATTGCTATATGTGCAGAAACAGGGACATTAGAGAAGAAAACAGAACAGAAAAATGAAGCTTTTGAAATGTAGATTTATAGAACAAGAGGTAGAATTGGATGGAAAGAAAAGAAAACAAACGATGACGTTTTAAAACGTCTGAAAATGAAAAGAGAACTACTAAATACAATTAGAACAAGACAAATGAAATTTTTGGGGCATGTTAAAAGACTCAACAGCCTATTAAAAATAATATTTGGAAGGGAAAATACAAGGTAAAAGAGGCAGAGGCAGACCAATACTAACATGGACGAGTAACATGAAAAGATGGACAAATCAGCCTATGACAATCTGCACCATCAAAGCAAGAGACAGAGTGGAATGGCGCTCTATGGTAGCCAACCTTCGATGCGGAGACTGCATGATGATGAAAATACGGGAGGAACAGGCAAATAATTGCAGTGCTGCGGTGAAGGGGGTAGCAAGAAACAAGTGGTGGTGCCTAATGTACACTCCTACAACATATGGTGACAGCTTTACAAAAGAAAAGGAAAAAAAAGAAAAGAAATACACCACAATATTGACGTTTCGGCCCAATTGCGCCCTTCTTCAGAGAACGAGAACAATACAAACGGACATCGGGATAAAGATAAACTCTACTACATCTAGAATAAGCGGGACATGCACATGAAGAAGAAATAAAAAGAGGGATTAGAAATGAAAAGATAAGATAAAAGGAAGGTGCACTACATAGTACGATAACAAAATATATAGGGTGTTTATAAAGTCTCACTACACTTGGTATCTAGGTCAATTTGAAAAAAATGTTTATGACGTCATCACAATATGTGCTCAATGGTAAGTTCACTTGTTGCGACAGTTTTCTTAATGACTTGTCTGGACTTTTAAGGATTCTGTCTTGGATATCTAAACATATTTCATCATTCACAGCAGGCCTACCAGATCGTGGAGCATCTTCCACATTTCCAGTAGCAATAAACTTATTCAACAAATTTCATTGACAGTGGGAGCACATATTGTGATGACGTCATAAACATTTTTTTTTTCAAATTGACCTAGATACCAAGTGTAGTGAGACTTTATAAACACCCTGTATAACAATTTTGTAAACTAACAAAATATTTTGTTTTAAATTAACCACTGATAATGGATCAAGAAGTCCCTACTGTGGTGATAACTGTAAGTCAAATGTGCATGTGGTGACGCGAGAAGGGGACGGGGAAAAAAACAGTCACGTGATTAGACGAGAGATCTGAAAGGTGACGGAGGTAATAACAAGGGGTGTGAATGGTGGTCCAGAACTAGACGGGTATGAGCTGCGATAGAGTAATGTATACTAGGGTGTGAAAACATGAGCCAATAAAGCTAGACGTGCCTCGGGTAACAAGGGGAAGAATCCATCATAATGGGGGATCCCGGATGACGTGTAAACATATGATGAGATCTACAAAACGTGTAAACACATGATGAGATCTACAAGACGTGTAAACACATGATGAGATCTACAAGACGTGTAAACACATGATGAGATCTACAAGACGTGTAATTACATGATGAGATCTACAAGACGTGTAATTACATGATGAGATCTACAAGACGTGTAAACACACGATGAGATCTACAAGACGTGTAAACACATGATGAGATCTACAAGACGTGTAAACACATGATGAGATCTACAAGACGTGTAAACACATTATGAGATCTACAAGACGTGTAAACACATGATGAGATCTTCAAGACGTGTAAACACACGATGAGATCTACAAGACGTGTAAACACATGATGAGATCTACAAGACGTGTAAACACACGATGAGATCTACAAGACGTGTAAACACATGGTGAGATCTACAACACGTGTAAACACATGATGAGATCTACAAGACGTGTAAACACATGATGAGATTTACAAGACGTGTAAACACATGATGAGATCTGCAAGACGTGTAAACACACGATGAGATCTACAAGACGTGTAAACACACAATGAGATCTACAAGACGTGTAAACACATGATGAGATCTACAAGACGTGTAAACACATGATGAGATCTACAAGACGTGTAAACACATGATGAGATCTACAAGACGTGTAAACACATGATGAGATCTATAAGACGTGTAAACACATGATGAGATCTACAAGACGTGTAAACACATGATGAGATCTGCAAGACGTGTAAACACATGATGAGATCTATAAGACGTGCAAACACATGACGAGATCTACAAGACGTGTAAACACATGATGAGATCTACAAGACGTGTAAACACATGATGAGATCTACAAGACGTGAGTAGTATAGGTGGCTGTGAACTCAACAGAAAAGTGGAATAACATGCACCGAAATACAATAGATTTGGCACCGACTTTGCACCGACTTTGCACCAAAACGGTGCCAAAAAAAAAAAAAAAAAATATTTTTTTTTCGAATTCGCGATTTTTTCGAACTTCATAATTTTTTTTTTGGGGGGGAATTTTTTTTTGGGGGAATTTTTTTTGGTGTTCGTCAGTTTGTCGAAATGGTTCACTGAGAGCTTAACTCAGGTAAATTCAAAAGACTCGGTGCTAATCCGGTGATCGCCTCTCGTTGTGTGTTAGATGAAAATGAAAGAGTATTTTAAAAGAGTATATTTGTGAAAGTAAACAGAATTATTTAAAAAATATGTATTTGTGAAAGTAAACTCAGAATTATTAAAAATAATTAAAAAAAAAGTCTCCCTTCAGGATTCGAACACGGGTCTACTACGTGACAGGCAACAGGAAAGTGTTTGTAGTTTGTAGAAGACCTATGCTCCCCAGGGAGCTGAAAGTGTTTGTAGAAGGCCTATGCTCCACAGGGAGCTGAAGAAGAAGAATACAGTGTCATAGTCTCATCCGTGTCCAGTGATCGCCGCTCGCTGTGTGTTAGAAATTTGTGAAAGAGTATATTTGTGAAAGTGATAAATAAAAAATATGTTTCAAAACGTTAAGAAATATAGTTAAATGTGATAAAATTGATTTTTAAAAAAGGCGAAATAATAAAAAACTATGAAAAAAAATAAGTTAACATACTGACGGAAAACTGTGTGTTAAGTCAAGAAACTGGAATGACATGGCAGCTTTTGTTGACTGGGCTAGTGGTACTTGAGGAATGCTATTGTTAGAAATTTATCGCTTACAAGGAATCGTGGTCATTGTTAGGAAAATATGCTGACGGTCATTGTTAGGCTCCGTGTTTAGAGTTAAACCGGTGATCGTCGCTCGCTGTGTGTTAGAAATTTGTGAAAGAGTATTTTAAATTCCGTTAGCCAACTCAGGTAGAACCCCGATTGAAAAGAAAACGGACTTATGTTAAAAATAGTAAAATATAAGTGGTCGTGTGTGTTATCGCTACCAACATCATCATGTGTCGTGTAGTAAGGTGTGCTAATATTAAATAGTGACGCTCGCTCTTTCTCATTCAATGAAAAGCAAAACAAAATTCTATATTTCACAACTTTATTAATACATCATATATATTACTGTCCGGTCGACAACTTTATTAATACATCATATATATTACTGTCCGGTCGTTGATAATTTTAAGCGTCTGGGTTTCCTCCCTCCTGTTTTGGTGGTACTGTTTGTTAAATGTCTATCAAACACGGGTGCATAGGAAGTTTCATTAGCCTTCAAAACACAACCGCCCTCCATTTTGACAAAACCTTGATCAAAGCTGGAATAGGTAATCGGTGACTTTGCTGAAACATCCGGGGCATCCATACTGGCTGCCGGAGCTGTCGTCTGATTAACAAGAGTGAGGTCCCCTTGGTTAACAAAAAAGGGCGTGTAGTTGATGTTAGCATAAGCGTTTTCGAGACTGCCTTAACGCCATCTATAGACAAGGGAACTACCCCCTCTGCCTTCATGTCCTATCATCATCATGTGCCACCCTCAACACCATCACCCCTTCATGTCCTATCATCATCAAGCCACACAAAGTATCAACCCCTTCATGGCCTATCATCATCATGTGCCACCCTCAACACTATCATCATCATGTGCCACCCTCAACACCATCACCCCTTCATGTCCTATCATCATCAAGCCACACAAAGTATCAACCCCTTCATGGCCTCGAGACTGCCTTAACGCCATCTTTAGACAATGGAACTACCCCCTCTGCCTTCATGTCCTATCATCATCATGTGCCACCCTCAACACCATCACCCCTTCATGTCCTATCATCATCAAGCCACACAAAGTATCAACCCCTTCATGGCCTATCATCATCATGTGCCACCCTCAACATCAACCTTCATATCCCATCATCATCTTGTGCCCTACCATTAAATAGTGACTCTCTCTCTCTCTCTCTCTCTCTATCGCATATCCAAGCTAACTCAAGTCAAATAAAAATCATCACCAAGCCACACAAATTGACACATCATCATCATGTGCCACCCTCAACATCCCCCTTCCTATCATCATCATGTGCCACCCTCAACACTATCATCATCATGCGCCACTCCCAACACCAGCCCTTCATGCCCTATCATCATGTGCCACCCTCAACACCATCATCAAACCTTCATGTCCCATCATCATCTTGTGCTCTACCATTAAACAGTGACTCTCTCTCTCTCTCTCTCTCTCTCTCTCTCTCTCTCGCATATCCAAGCTAACTAAAGTCAAATAAAAATCATCACCAAGCCACACAAATTGACACATCATCATCATGTGCCACCCTCAACATCCCCCTTCCTATCATCATCATG
Organism: Megaustenia siamemsis; assembly: GCA_032433765.1. Classification (NCBI taxonomy): domain Eukaryota; kingdom Metazoa; phylum Mollusca; class Gastropoda; order Stylommatophora; family Ariophantidae; genus Megaustenia; species Megaustenia siamemsis. The sequence goes on from JAVIAB010000008.1 coordinate 47,704,402, forward strand.
TGCCACCCTCAACATCAAACCTTCCGGCTTGGACGGAGGAACTGTTTTCCATCAGTCGAGTAAATGAAACAAACCCCGTTACATATGTGTTGAAGATTATTGGTCGTGTGTGTTATCGCTACCAACATCATCATGTGTCGGTTAGTAAGGTGTGCTAATATTAAATAGTGACGCTCGCTCTTTCTCATTCAATGTAAAGCAAAACAAAATTCTATATTTCACAATTTTATTAATACATCATATATTACTGTCCGGATGCTGATAATTTTAACCGTCTGGGTTTCCTACACAACCGCCCTCCATTTTGACAAAACCTTGATCAAAGCTGGAATAGGTAATCGGTGACTTTGCTGAAACATCCTGGGCATCCACACTGGCTGCCGGAGCTGTCGTCTGATTAACAAGAGTGAGGTCCCCTTGGTTAACAGAAAAGGGCGTGTAGTTGATGTTACCATAAGCGTTTTCGAGACTGCCTTAACGCCATGTGCCACCCTCAACACCATCATCCCTTCATGTCCTATCATCATCATGTACCACCCTCAACACCATCATCCCTTCATGTCCTATCATCATCATGTGCCACCCTCAACACCATCATCCCTTCATGTCCTATCATCATCATGTGCCACCCTCAACACTAGCATCATGTGCCACCCTCAACACTAGCATCTTGTGCCTCAACATCACCCTTCATGTCCTATCATCATCATGTGCCACCCTCAACACCATCATCAGCCCTTCAGGTCCTATCATCAAACCACACAAAGTATCAACCAGCGAAATTCTCTCTCTCTCTCTCTGTCTCTCTCACATTCATGGTAAACCAAAACAAAATAAATCACTAAGATTTTACCACCATAACACACAAATTTAGGGTCATATTAAAAAAAGTCGACCTTAAAACCATACAAATCTACTCCCATACTCATAAAAGTTAGACACATCAAACAAATAATTACTTCCAAACTCCAAAAAAGTTAGACCAAATCACGCCTCGATCGTTCTCTAACATTGCCTCGATCGTTCTTTAACATTGCCTCGATCGTTCTTTAACATTGCCTCCAGCGTTCTTTAACATTGCCTCCAGCGTTCTGTAACATTGCCTCCAGCGTTCTGTAACATTGCCTCCAGCGTTCTGTAACATTGCCTCCAGCGTTCTGTAACATTGCCTCGATCGTTCTGTAACATTGCCTCGATCGTTCTTTAACATTACCTCGAGCGTTCTCTAACATTGCCTCCAGCGTTCTCTAACATTCCCTTGCTCGTTCTCTAACATTTTCATTAGTTGGAGTCTTTGTGTTGCCTTCTTAGTGAGATTCTCTACGTGTTTCTTCAGGCTCAATTGTCAGTCTAGTTGTATTCCTAAAAAAATCTACTTCCATACTGATACTAGTTAGACACATCGATCAGATAGTTACATCCAAATCGCAAACATTTTACCCCAGAACACAAAAATTTAGGGTCATACTCAAAAGTCGACCTTAAAACCATACAAATCTACTCCCATACTCATAAAAGTTAGACACATCAAACAGATAATTACTTCCAAACTCATAAAAGTTAGACACATCAAACAGATAATTACTTCCAAACTCCAAAACCCCCTTCCTATCATCATCATGTGCCACCCTCACTCTCTCTCTCTCTCTCTATCGCATATCCAAGCTAACTCAAGTCAAATAAAAATCATCACCAAGCCACACAAATTGACACATCATCACCATGTGCCACCCTCAACACTATCATCATCATCATCATCCACCCTCATCACCCCTTCCTATCATCATCATGTGCCACCCTCAACACTATCATCATGTACCACCCTCATCACTATCATCATCATGCGCCACCCTCAACACCAGCCCTTCATGTCCTATCATCATGTGCCACCCTCAACATCAAACCTTCCGGCTTGGACGGAGGAACTGTTTTCCATCAGTCGAGTAAATGAAACAAACCCCGTTACATATGTGTTGAAAGACGATAAGGGCGATGAGATAGAGGGGTCATTCTACACACCGAAAATTCAAAAAGTTGGAGACAAACTCATCATCCCTCCATGTCCTATCATCAAGCCACACAAAGTATCAACCAGCGAAATTCTCTCTCTCTCTCTCTTTCTCTCTCTCTCTCTCGCTCTGTCTCTCTCTCACATTCATGATAAACCAAACCAAAATAGGCTCATATTAAAAAGTCGACCTAAAACCGTAAAATATTCCACTACAACACAGACCGCTAGACTGAACAGTACTATGAAAACAAACGTCCGTGAATCAAGCGCGCTTATAACACGAAGTCTCACATCCGACTAGTTTAAATATAATCTGGTAAATAAAAGTTAGGAGGCAAGGGCAGAAACCTAGGAGGTAAGGGCAGAAACCAAAGAGGCAAGGTCAGAAAACAAGGAGGGAAGGGCAGAAACCAAAGAGGCATGGTCAGAAATCTAGGAAGCTGTGTTAGAAAACAAGGAGGCGAGGGCAGAAACCTAGGAGGGAAGGTCAGAAACCTAGGAGGCGAGGTCAGAAACCTAGGAGGCGAGGTCAGAAACCTAGGAGGCGAGGTCAGAAACCTAGGAGGCAAGGTGAGAAAACAAGGAGGGAAGGTCAGAAATCTAAGAGGCGAGGGCAGAAACCAAAGAGGCAAGGTCAGAAATCTAGGAAGCTGTGTTAGAAAACAAGGAGGCGAGGGCAGAAACCAAAGAGGCAAGGTCAGACATTTTCATTATTTGGAGTCTTTGTATTACCTTCTTAGTGAGATTCTCTACGTGTTTCTTCAAAAAGCTACTCTCATTCTCATACTAGTTAGACACATCGAACCGTTCGTTATTTCTAAAGCCAAAAAAAAAAAAAGTTTGGCCAAATCACTAACAATTTACCCACAGAACAAAATAAATATAGACTCATATTAAAAAAGTCGACCTCAAAACCATAAAAATCTACTCCCACACTCATCTAAAAGTTACACCAAAACCGCACGAGATTTGCACCGTGCAAAAACATGCACATTCGGGCGTAACAATCAGCATTCGTAAGGGGCGTAACAATCATAAAAGTGATTTTTAAGTAAATTTTTTTTGGTATGGGGATGTCTATTGGTGCATTGTGCCAAACTGGTGCGCGTGTCAAACTCGTGCAAATCTCGTGCGGTTTTGGTGTAACTTTTAGATGAGTGTGGGAGTAGATTTTTATGGTTTTGAGGTCGACTTTTTTAATATGAGTCTATATTTATTTTGTTCTGTGGGTAAATTGTTAGTGATTTGGCCAAACTTTTTTTTTTTTGGCTTTAGAAATAACGAACGGTTCGATGTGTCTAACTAGTATGAGAATGAGAGTAGCTTTTTGAAGAAACACGTAGAGAATCTCACTAAGAAGGTAATACAAAGACTCCAAATAATGAAAATGTCTGACCTTGCCTCTTTGGTTTCTGCCCTCGCCTCCTTGTTTTCTAACACAGCTTCCTAGATTTCTGACCTTGCCTCTTTGGTTTCTGCCCTCGCCTCTTAGATTTCTGACCTTCCCTCCTTGTTTTCTCACCTTGCCTCCTAGGTTTCTGACCTCGCCTCCTAGGTTTCTGACCTCGCCTCCTAGGTTTCTGACCTCGCCTCCTAGGTTTCTGACCTTCCCTCCTAGGTTTCTGCCCTCGCCTCCTTGTTTTCTAACACAGCTTCCTAGATTTCTGACCATGCCTCTTTGGTTTCTGCCCTTCCCTCCTTGTTTTCTGACCTTGCCTCTTTGGTTTCTGCCCTTACCTCCTAGGTTTCTGCCCTTGCCTCCTAACTTTTATTTACCAGATTATATTTAAACTAGTCGGATGTGAGACTTCGTGTTATAAGCGCGCTTGATTCACGGACGTTTGTTTTCATAGTACTGTTCAGTCTAGCGGTCTGTGTTGTAGTGGAATATTTTACGGTTTTAGGTCGACTTTTTTAATATGAGCCTATTTTGGTTTGGTTTATCATGAATGTGAGAGAGAGACAGAGCGAGAGAGAGAGAGAGAAAGAGAGAGAGAGAGAGAATTTCGCTGGTTGATACTTTGTGTGGCTTGATGATAGGACATGGAGGGATGATGAGTTTGTCTCCAACTTTTTGAATTTTCGGTGTGTAGAATGACCCCTCTATCTCATCGCCCTTATCGTCTTTCAACACATATGTAACGGGGTTTGTTTCATTTACTCGACTGATGGAAAACAGTTCCTCCGTCCAAGCCGGAAGGTTTGATGTTGAGGGTGGCACATGATGATAGGACATGAAGGGCTGGTGTTGAGGGTGGCGCATGATGATGATAGTGATGAGGGTGGTACATGATGATAGTGTTGAGGGTGGCACATGATGATGATAGGAAGGGGTGATGAGGGTGGATGATGATGATGATGATAGTGTTGAGGGTGGCACATGGTGATGATGTGTCAATTTGTGTGGCTTGGTGATGATTTTTATTTGACTTGAGTTAGCTTGGATATGCGATAGAGAGAGAGAGAGAGAGTGAGGGTGGCACATGATGATGATAGGAAGGGGGTTTTGGAGTTTGGAAGTAATTATCTGTTTGATGTGTCTAACTTTTATGAGTTTGGAAGTAATTATCTGTTTGATGTGTCTAACTTTTATGAGTATGGGAGTAGATTTGTATGGTTTTAAGGTCGACTTTTTGAGTATGACCCTAAATTTTTGTGTTCTGGGGTAAAATGTTTGCGATTTGGATGTAACTATCTGATCGATGTGTCTAACTAGTATCAGTATGGAAGTAGATTTTTTTAGGAATACAACTAGACTGACAATTGAGCCTGAAGAAACACGTAGAGAATCTCACTAAGAAGGCAACACAAAGACTCCAACTAATGAAAATGTTAGAGAACGAGCAAGGGAATGTTAGAGAACGCTGGAGGCAATGTTAGAGAACGCTCGAGGTAATGTTAAAGAACGATCGAGGCAATGTTACAGAACGATCGAGGCAATGTTACAGAACGCTGGAGGCAATGTTACAGAACGCTGGAGGCAATGTTACAGAACGCTGGAGGCAATGTTACAGAACGCTGGAGGCAATGTTAAAGAACGCTGGAGGCAATGTTAAAGAACGATCGAGGCAATGTTAAAGAACGATCGAGGCAATGTTAGAGAACGATCGAGGCGTGATTTGGTCTAACTTTTTTGGAGTTTGGAAGTAATTATTTGTTTGATGTGTCTAACTTTTATGAGTATGGGAGTAGATTTGTATGGTTTTAAGGTCGACTTTTTTTAATATGACCCTAAATTTGTGTGTTATGGTGGTAAAATCTTAGTGATTTATTTTGTTTTGGTTTACCATGAATGTGAGAGAGACAGAGAGAGAGAGAGAGAATTTCGCTGGTTGATACTTTGTGTGGTTTGATGATAGGACCTGAAGGGCTGATGATGGTGTTGAGGGTGGCACATGATGATGATAGGACATGAAGGGTGATGTTGAGGCACAAGATGCTAGTGTTGAGGGTGGCACATGATGCTAGTGTTGAGGGTGGCACATGATGATGATAGGACATGAAGGATGATGGTGTTGAGGGTGGCACATGATGATGATAGGACATGAAGGGATGATGGTGTTGAGGGTGGTACATGATGATGATAGGACATGAAGGGATGATGGTGTTGAGGGTGGCACATGGCGTTAAGGCAGTCTCGAAAACGCTTATGGTAACATCAACTACACGCCCTTTTCTGTTAACCAAGGGGACCTCACTCTTGTTAATCAGACGACAGCTCCGGCAGCCAGTGTGGATGCCCAGGATGTTTCAGCAAAGTCACCGATTACCTATTCCAGCTTTGATCAAGGTTTTGTCAAAATGGAGGGCGGTTGTGTAGGAAACCCAGACGGTTAAAATTATCAGCATCCGGACAGTAATATATGATGTATTAATAAAATTGTGAAATATAGAATTTTGTTTTGCTTTACATTGAATGAGAAAGAGCGAGCGTCACTATTTAATATTAGCACACCTTACTAACCGACACATGATGATGTTGGTAGCGATAACACACACGACCAATAATCTTCAACACATATGTAACGGGGTTTGTTTCATTTACTCGACTGATGGAAAACAGTTCCTCCGTCCAAGCCGGAAGGTTTGATGTTGAGGGTGGCACATGATGATGATAGGAAGGGGGATGTTGAGGGTGGCACATGATGATGATGTGTCAATTTGTGTGGCTTGGTGATGATTTTTATTTGACTTTAGTTAGCTTGGATATGCGAGAGAGAGAGAGAGAGAGAGAGAGAGAGAGAGAGAGTCACTGTTTAATGGTAGAGCACAAGATGATGATGGGACATGAAGGTTTGATGATGGTGTTGAGGGTGGCACATGATGATAGGGCATGAAGGGCTGGTGTTGGGAGTGGCGCATGATGATGATAGTGTTGAGGGTGGCACATGATGATGATAGGAAGGGGGATGTTGAGGGTGGCACATGATGATGATGTGTCAATTTGTGTGGCTTGGTGATGATTTTTATTTGACTTGAGTTAGCTTGGATATGCGATAGAGAGAGAGAGAGAGAGAGAGTCACTATTTAATGGTAGGGCACAAGATGATGATGGGATATGAAGGTTGATGTTGAGGGTGGCACATGATGATGATAGGCCATGAAGGGGTTGATACTTTGTGTGGCTTGATGATGATAGGACATGAAGGGGTGATGGTGTTGAGGGTGGCACATGATGATGATAGGACATGAAGGCAGAGGGGGTAGTTCCATTGTCTAAAGATGGCGTTAAGGCAGTCTCGAGGCCATGAAGGGGTTGATACTTTGTGTGGCTTGATGATGATAGGACATGAAGGGGTGATGGTGTTGAGGGTGGCACATGATGATGATAGTGTTGAGGGTGGCACATGATGATGATAGGCCATGAAGGGGTTGATACTTTGTGTGGCTTGATGATGATAGGACATGAAGGGGTGATGGTGTTGAGGGTGGCACATGATGATGATAGGACATGAAGGCAGAGGGGGTAGTTCCCTTGTCTATAGATGGCGTTAAGGCAGTCTCGAAAACGCTTATGCTAACATCAACTACACGCCCTTTTTTGTTAACCAAGGGGACCTCACTCTTGTTAATCAGACGACAGCTCCGGCAGCCAGTATGGATGCCCCGGATGTTTCAGCAAAGTCACCGATTACCTATTCCAGCTTTGATCAAGGTTTTGTCAAAATGGAGGGCGGTTGTGTTTTGAAGGCTAATGAAACTTCCTATGCACCCGTGTTTGATAGACATTTAACAAACAGTACCACCAAAACAGGAGGGAGGAAACCCAGACGCTTAAAATTATCAACGACCGGACAGTAATATATATGATGTATTAATAAAGTTGTCGACCGGACAGTAATATATATGATGTATTAATAAAGTTGTGAAATATAGAATTTTGTTTTGCTTTTCATTGAATGAGAAAGAGCGAGCGTCACTATTTAATATTAGCACACCTTACTACACGACACATGATGATGTTGGTAGCGATAACACACACGACCACTTATATTTTACTATTTTTAACATAAGTCCGTTTTCTTTTCAATCGGGGTTCTACCTGAGTTGGCTAACGGAATTTAAAATACTCTTTCACAAATTTCTAACACACAGCGAGCGACGATCACCGGTTTAACTCTAAACACGGAGCCTAACAATGACCGTCAGCATATTTTCCTAACAATGACCACGATTCCTTGTAAGCGATAAATTTCTAACAATAGCATTCCTCAAGTACCACTAGCCCAGTCAACAAAAGCTGCCATGTCATTCCAGTTTCTTGACTTAACACACAGTTTTCCGTCAGTATGTTAACTTATTTTTTTTCATAGTTTTTTATTATTTCGCCTTTTTTAAAAATCAATTTTATCACATTTAACTATATTTCTTAACGTTTTGAAACATATTTTTTATTTATCACTTTCACAAATATACTCTTTCACAAATTTCTAACACACAGCGAGCGGCGATCACTGGACACGGATGAGACTATGACACTGTATTCTTCTTCTTCAGCTCCCTGTGGAGCATAGGCCTTCTACAAACACTTTCAGCTCCCTGGGGAGCATAGGTCTTCTACAAACTACAAACACTTTCCTGTTGCCTGTCACGTAGTAGACCCGTGTTCGAATCCTGAAGGGAGACTTTTTTTTTAATTATTTTTAATAATTCTGAGTTTACTTTCACAAATACATATTTTTTAAATAATTCTGTTTACTTTCACAAATATACTCTTTTAAAATACTCTTTCATTTTCATCTAACACACAACGAGAGGCGATCACCGGATTAGCACCGAGTCTTTTGAATTTACCTGAGTTAAGCTCTCAGTGAACCATTTCGACAAACTGACGAACACCAAAAAAAATTCCCCCCAAAAAAAAAATTATGAAGTTCGAAAAAATCGCGAATTCGAAAAAAAAAATATTTTTTTTTTTTTTTTTTTGGCACCGTTTTGGTGCAAAGTCGGTGCAAAGTCGGTGCCAAATCTATTGTATTTCGGTGCATGTTATTCCACTTTTCTGTTGAGTTCACAGCCACCTATACTACTGACGTGTAAACACACGATGAGATCTACAAGACATGTAAACACATGATGAGATCTACAAGACGTGTAAACACATGATGATATCTACAAGGCGTGATGGGAAGGTAGTGCTTCTGAAAGAAATAAGACAATAGCAGCTATGTGGAAATGGAATAAACGGGGAAAAAAGATAGTAAGGTAATACTGGAATATTCAGTGAAAGAGAATAATATGACAGAATATGTGTTGTAAATATAAGTTGGTGAAGGGTGATCATGACTCCTGTAGATGGGTGCCAACGTACCTACAAATATGTAGTGAAAAACCCGGAATATCGCCTGGGGAAATCACATCAGGATATAAGAGGCCAAAACAAGAGATGGGGAGAAAATAATGGAGAGGAGACGGGGTGAATTAGAAGGGAGAGGGGAATGAAAGGAGGAAAATGGAAGAGAGAGATAATGATGGAGAGGAGACGGGGTGAATTAGAAGGGAGAGGAGGATGAAAAGGGAGAAAATGGGAGAGAGATGGGGTAATTAATTACCCATTAGAAAGGAATATATTGATTCCTCGTGGGGTGAGACAACCCATGCTGGCGATCAAACGCTCACTAAGGTGAATCGGCTATCAGAAGAACATAATACCCGACCAATAACTTGGACATCCACATTACCCTGATCGCCCTTAAAGTGGGATGCTACCACAGTATACATTCAAAAATGATTAGAAAAATATGTATCTTAATATTTACAACTTTTGTGGCTAAAAAAATGAACATTGCACTCAGAGTCCCTCAGATTTGCTAATGTTTGATCTTTTTTATTACGAGCATTAACGACTAAGATATCGCTCATACAAAAATATTTACTCTGGGTAAAAGAAAATTACATTTTGTACTAATGAAATAAAAAAAAAACCACTCCCATAAAATGCACATTTTTAAAATTAGGGGAATGTTCTAAGCTCAAGCTTATATTCATCCATAAACTCTGCTAAATTCGTCATCATCATCATCATCATCATCATCATTATCATCATGTGTCATCTCCGCATCGAAGGTTGGCTACCATGGAGTGCCATTCCACTATATCTCTTGCTTTGATGGTGCAAATTGTCATAGGCTGATTTGTCCATCTTTTCATGTTACTCGTCCATGTTAGTCTTGGTCTGCCTCTGCCTCTTTTACCTTGTATTTCCCTTCCAATATTATTTTTAATAGGCTGTCGTGTTTTTAACATGCCCCAAAAATCTCATTTGTCTTATTCTAATTGTGTTTAGTAGTTCTCTTTTCATTTTTAGTTGTTTTAAGACTTCATCGTTTGTTTTCTTTTCTTTCCATTCAAATCTTCATATTCTTCTATATATCCACATTTCAAAAGCTTCAATTCTCTGTTCTGTTTTCTTATCTAATGTCCATGTTTCTGGACCATAAAGGAAAGTTGAGAAGATATAACATTTTGCAATCCTGACTGCTAAATTGCTTAGATTATAACTAAAACGGCACTTTGATATGAAAACAAACAGCTGTATTGTATAATATACTTTCACACAACAAAAGTATGGTGCTATGTTACAACTTAGTGCTACAGCTCGTGGCTTCAACTCGTGCACTAATTGCAGAGAGTTTTGAGTTTGGCTACATCCTTCCTGAAATGTTTGGAGTTATCGCTGATCTAGGTTGTGACACTGATTGCAATGGATCAGAGAGGAAGGTTAACAAGACAGTTTTACTTATGAAGGATCTATAGATCTTGTGTGGTTTAGGAGTGAGTGGAGCCAAGATGTTAGCAGTGCATGAGCGGAGAGGAGGCAGCGACTCATTGTCGTCCGATTGCAGCAGAATTTGTGAACAAAAACGGATAATGTTCCTGCCCCAGCCTCTACGTGATGTTTCCGGAAACAGACTACACATTCTGACTAAGGTAATCAAAATAGAAGATGGAAGGCATTTACGTTGAATTCGGATATATTGGGCCGAAAGACGTAGATTTTGCAATTTGTTGTAAACAACGACTCAACCGAATTAAGTTCACTTTACTTATTATTTGCTAGGTGAAAAGAGAATGATAAAGAAGAGTGATCATCGAACAAACGTAAAAAAAAAACAAACAAGAGATGAGAGTTCGTCCGATGACTACACATTTTCATAATCTATAATTAAAGAGGCGTTATATGTGCGTTGGTGCGCTGTGTCGTGCTTTCTATCAAGATCCGGTATCTACACCTTCTAGCGCAATATATCTTGGTATTTTGGGTACGAGTTTGCTGTCCCTCTTTGATCCCTACTCGTTTGGACAGACTTGTTAATCCACTTATAAGCTCACCAAGCTCATCAAGCTCACCAGGCTCACCAAGCTCACCAAGCTCACCAGGCTCACCAAGCTCACCAAGCTCACCAAGCTCACCAACCTCACCAGGCTCACCAAGCTCACCAAGCTCACCAGGCTCACCAAGCTCACCAGGCTCACCAAGCTCACCAGGCTCACCAAGCTCACCAAGCTCACCAGGCTCACCAAGCTCACCAAGCTCACCAAGCTCACCAGGCTCACCAAGCTCACCAAGCTCACCAAGCTCACCAAGCTCACAACGCTCACCAAGCTCACCAGGCAAACCAAGCTCACCAAGCTCACCAGGCTCACCATGCTCACCAAGCTCACCAAGCTCACCAGGCTCACCAGGCTCACCAAGCTCACCATGGCAAAATGATTAGCTCCTACCCACTGATCCTAAAACAAGCAGTCTGTCAAAGTCAGGCCGGGCGTATCTGACAGTTTTTCGACCGGAAACTGCGAGGCATCTTCGGTTATATTTTATTTCGCTAGACAGAATTGGGTCAGAACTATGTCCTCGTGGTAATGTTATAGAGATCTTTTAGATTCATTATTCCAGTGGGAGTTGTTAAACAGACCTTCAACGTTACGATAAGCGGCAGGCAATGAAAATAATTGGAGGAATGTAACAAAAATATACAACAGAAATAAACACAAGATGCGATAAAAGCTTGTGAAATGATCGGATGGCGGATATCACCACTGCTGTCCATCAAATAAATAAACTTAGAGGCAAACCAGGCACTCGTATAACACAATCTTCATTCGAACCATGTCCTGCCAGGCCATGACGATAAACTCATGAACATTAAGAGAAAGAACCACTACCGAGGTGAAATGTGTTAACCACAAGACAGGAAATAAGGTGAGAGATAGGATAATGGTAAAAGAAATAAGAAAAGAAAGCTAGGAATAATTCCCTCCACTGAAAAGAAACAACACATAAAATGGTTTGGGCAAGTGATGAGACAGAGAGGTTAACACATAACGAGCCTTGAACAAACGCTACAAGAACACCAGACTGAAGGGCCAGCCGCGAAAAAAGATTGACTGGTAAATATTAGAAGCACTGGGAGACATAACAGCAGGAGATTGGAAAAAATAATTTAAAAAAAAAAGAGCAAAAGACCTCAAACTCTATATTCTCTCAGCGATGAAAGACAAATAATGAAAGAAGAATAAGAAGAAGAAGATAGTTGTTCCCATTATCAATATGCGCGTTTACTTGATATACATTATAGAGGTAATCGTATGTGTCCAGGTCGGAGAGACAGATCAGGAATATAACCAATGAACTTACCTATAATTAGTCCTGTGACTTTTAATTGTACATTACAAATATATTTTGTTACAGCACGTTTTGTTAACATGTGTTTCTTTGGAATCTTTTACATTTGTATCATAGTAATGATTAAAGAGGTCTGTTGAAAACACAACCACATTTCGTTCCCTTTAAAACTATAATAATTGGCTGGTTCCTGATCTCAATGCAACCCTAAATGCGTACAAAAGCAGTTAGTATTTTCTTTTCTTAACACACTAACATTAAAGCCATCAGCGTTTATTTCCTTTCATCTATTTTATAGCGTTTGTTCTATTTCAAGCGCAGTTTCAAGTTTGATGTAGCAAATATATTGATCAATTTGCATATCAAAAGATGTTTTTATTTTTTGTAGTATGCAAATTGGGTTATACTCTTTATCAAATATACCTTTTCGTCTGATCACTTCCCTTTGCTACGAACGATAATCAGGTTAAATAGATATGGCTTCTGGCTGCATTCCCTTTGTAATCGTTTTTTCTCTTGTATCTCACGATAGTTATTTATATTGAACTATGACTATGAAGAATTACAAACGTTAACTTTGTTAAAAGATTTACATAGATAACTCTACGTTTATAAAGGAATTATTATGACTATATATATATACATATATATATATATAGCCGCGATAGATCGGTGGTTAGTGAACTGGACTGCAAAGGACAAGGAATAGGGTTTGATCCCAACCGACAGCTTCCGGGTTCACCCAGCCTTAAATGGGTACCGGATTTTTTTCTGGGAAAGTAAAGCAACACTGGCGTAATACCGACCACATTACCCCAAAGATCATGTGCTGATGGTCTGTAAAATATAGGGTCACTAACACCATATTTCCCTATACGCCACTTAGCGTATCGGGGGTACTTTATTTTACTTATTTACTATATATATATATATATATATATATATATCTGTGGTCTAGCGGCGGACCGTTAGTGTGAAACTGAAGGAGCCCAGATATAAGACCAAACTTTCTGCAGTGATTCTTATGGTCGGTACTTCATTAATTTTCTTTTCCACCGGCACTACTTCTATACGTTTCAATAAAAAGATAGAAAGTTATCTGATTAGTCGTTGTTTTGTTTCCAGGGAAACGGGGAATGAGATGCCCTTGTACGGTTGTAGTAGGTCTGACCTTCAGAGACATCGAAGTCTACTTAATAGTAACGGTTTGAGTTATTGTACCTATATCACAGAAATACTAGTGAACACGGAGGATGGCTGTACACTGACATTTGTACTCATTGTGCTGGAGTGTGATTGTGTTATCTATTCTGATAAAATAATATAGGAGTTATGGCCTCTGTTGCCTCTCTGAATACTCGCTGCTGCTGTTGTCTGACATCTCATCTCGAGTTTTCTCTCCGGAAGGAACAGTCGGCTAGGATGGAACGCCGTTTCACTCAGTCTTTTGCTTTGAAGGTGCACTCTGTTATGAGTTTTTTTTTTTTAACGTTCATCATTTGTATGCTTGCCAACCAGTAAAACCGCTGTTCCGCTGAAAAGCCGGTGTACGGTGTTCGATGCCCGCGGTAGACAGAAAGGTTTTTTTTATATCGGGGGTGAAATAAAAATTCCTGAGTCTCACACGTCGTGGCGACTGCTTGACCAAGCGGCCTTTATCCCTCTGGTTCTATCGTTGCCTCCCCCGGACATACACCAACAATGGTACTATATGTCGTAAAGATAGTTTTTTAACCAGTGCCAGATTTAGTCTTGATGAGGCCCTACGCTAAATGAAACTTTGAGGAGAAATTGTTCAAATTCACTTGTTTAGTTCTCTCTTCATTTTTATCTGTTTCTTCATAACACTTTTTATTCATTCTTTGTCTTAGTTTGAAAATAGAAAATGTGTGTTTATCATGTTATTTGCTTTGATGTGAGTTTGCGCTCCCTGGTTTTTAAATGCTCTTTTGTCACCTTCTTCTATTTCATTATTTTTCCTTATATTGTTTCAATTAATTTTACAAGCAAGAAACAGCCAGAGTAAAAAGTTTAACAGAGATAAGAAAGAGATCATGATAACAAAAAACTGCAGGTATTTTTATCATTAAGATCAAAGAGCTCTGGGCTGACACAAGGCTATCTCACGGCTCTTAGAAAAAAAAAGTAAAGAATATATATACATTATCATACTCACACAAGCACGCGTGAACACTCACACAAGCATACGTGAACACTCACGCAAGCACACGTGAACACACACACATATGTGTATTTGTTAAAATAATATCATCAAGGAAATGAAATGTAAAAAATATGAATGCTAATATATTTAATTACATTATAATTCCTAATTTATATGCATGAAGTAAATTATTACATCAACAATTAAACAAATTATGAGGAATTAATTTCCGGAATTTTGCTTCGCCAAAATGTAAATTACTCGAAAATATGACGGACCAATTCCAGACATGTCGACTGTTTTGTTTAGATCTTTAAGTATCATCATCAACCATACCGGTTGACGTAGTCGATCATGTCCCTCCACAATCTTCTATCTACAGTACATCGTATCAATTCTGTTGCTGACTGTTTTCCATGCCATGACACCAAGTTATCTAGTATTTTCTCTCTTTGTCGTCCGCGATTTCTCTTTCCCTGTATTTTGCCACTTGTAACCAAGTATTCCAATTTTCCTCTTCTTATGATGTGCCTGAAAAATGCTGATTATTTCTTTCGGATGTTTCTTAGGAGGTCTCTTTTTTGTTTTGGTTGCTTTGAGAATTTCCTCATTGGTCTTTCTAGCTATCCACGGAACTTTCAACATTCTTCTGAGAAATCCCATCTCTGTGCCCTCTAATCTTCTTTTCATTTGTTTGTTTACTGTCTATGATTCGCTTCCAAACGTCAGAATTGGCTCTATATAGCACCAATGAACTCTCTTTCTCACTTCGATTGTCACTGATTTGTTGCATAAGACGTTTTTCATTTTCTGAAATGCTATTTTGGCCTGAGATATTCTGCTTTTTATTTCTGTGGTGTATCTACTATCTAATGTTATTATTGTGCCAAAGTATTTGACGCGTTGCACTTGATTCAGATGTGTTCTGTTTATTTTTATGCTGCGTGATGGTGATGATTGTTTCTTCGATAGGACCATCATTTCTGTTTTCATACTATTCAGACAGAGACCTTCCTTTTTGTTTCTTTTTCTATTATGTCTATTATTTCTTGTAGCTCATTCTCTGTCTCTGCTACTAAGACTGTGTCATCCGTATATCGCAAATTGTTTATATTGTAACCGTTGACTTTAACTCCTTTTATATCTACTATTGGTCTCATAATTGTTTCGCTGCGACAGAACACAGCCTTGTCTGACTACTGTCCTGTTTGGTTGCTAATTAATATGGCTGCTACTTATTGCCAGTACATGTCTTTTATGATTCACATCAATGTTTAACTTCCACAGCACATTGATTACTTCCACACGTTTTACTTTATCAACTTGAGGTATCACGAACTGTTAAATTAGTGGGATCTTGGCTCTTGTTTCTCTTATGTCTATGTTTAAATACATTAAATTAAAATACTAAATATATTTACTTATTTTATTTATAAAATGAATAACGTTTTATGCAAAAAATCTATGTCAATAGAAGTGAGAAAAAGAGTTCATCGGTGCTATATAGAGCCAATTCTGACTAATGGAAGCGAATCATGGACAGTAAACAAATAAATGAATTATTAGAGGCCACATACATGGGATTTCTCAGAAGAATGTTGAAAGTTCCGTGGACTGCTAAAAAGACCAACGAGGAGATTCTCAAAGCGGCCAACACAAAAAGGGACCTCTTAAGAAACATCAGAAAGGAACAATCAATATTTTTCGGGAACATCATGAGTAGAGGTAATTCAAAATACTTGCTTACACACTAGCAAAATAAGAGAAAGAGATATCGCAGACGACAAAGAAAAAAAAATACTAGATAGCTTGGTGTCATGGCATGGAAAACAGTCAACAACAGAATTGATACGATGCACGGTGGATAGAGAATTGTGGAATGACATGATTGCCTACGCCAACCGGTATGACACATGATGATTATAATTACTTGCAATATTCAAATCACAGTTATTTAATAGTATATGTGATCTAAAAATATCTAATTTTTACTAGTATCAGTTCAGTAGTAGGCCTATACTATATGTAAGTAAGCCAGTAGTCTATGTATTGCAACTGATTGTTAAGTAAAAGTAAAGTACCCCCGTCACGCCAACTGGCGTATAGGGAAATATGGTGTTAGTGACCCTATATTTTACAGAACTTCAGCACATGATTTTTGGGGTAATGTGGTCAGTATTACGCCCGTGCTGCTTTACTTTCCCAGAAACAAATCCGGTACCCATTTAAGGCTGGGTGAACCCGGAAGCCGTTGGTTGGGATCGAGCCCTACCCTTTGTCCTTTGTAGTCCAGTTCACTAACCACTGAGCTATCGCGGCTCCTAATTGATTGTTAATGCTACATATAATTTGACCAATCATCAAGTCCTGGCCTTCTCAAGTTTCGTATCCAACGTCCGCCTTTGATATAATGGGATATCTATTAAGGATAATTAATGTGATGATAAGAGACAAAATAAGAAATCAAGAGATCAGGAAAGTAATGAGACAGTTCTGAGCTTTAACCATAGGCAGCACTTTAAATGGTTTGAATATAAATCGGAAGCCTGTGTGACTGAGTGGTTAGTGTGTTCACTTACTGATCAGAAAGTTTCTGGTACAATTCCCAAAAGTGGGATATTTTTCTTACATGGTTCCGGGGTTCTCCCAGCCACTAAAAATTTGTGAGAGGAGTTATTTTGCTACGACGTAAGGCGACCTGGAGTCATACCGACCACGTCACCCAAAAATGTGACTTTCGGACAACCTGTCTTTGATTCCCGCTGGAAGCAGTGTGAATTGTACTCGTGGTTGGAAAAAAAATACTCCCGTGGTCGACCCAGCCGCTGCTACCAGGGTAGTAATCTGGGAAGGTGAGGAATGTCGCCTCGCATCGTGAGTTTCGATGCTTGAAGCGACACTGTCCAGAAGTCTCCGAACACTTCTGTATAGGTGGCCGAGTACATATGGGTGAAAACTTGGGTGCTAAGACTAATACAAGTTTCGTACTTTACCGTTATCATCCCCATACTCCTAGATAAGGTGGAGGTTGGGAGTTGCGGGGGGGGGGGGGCATTTATTTTACATGTAAATTTGTTAGCGGTAGACAGCGTTCAGTAACAAATGTTAACAAGAGGATGCAGCAACACAAGAGGAAGATCCCTCACATCACCCCTACACTCCCAGCAACAAGAGAGGGACAAGTTGAAAATATGACGTCAAATAACGCACAATGTGTGACGAGTATGAAAGTGCACTGTCAAGGACACTTAATTTTCTCTCAACGCTGAAAGTCAAAAACGGATTGTGAACAAAACAAGATAAGACAAGAGAAGACAAGACAATAGAAGACAGGACAACAGAAAACAAGACAATAGAAAACAAAACGAGGCGACAATAGCAACGCGTTGAGGACTGGATGATTCATACCACACAATATGTTAGTAGCTAGAGTCAGGACATTTCTCAAGACGTTAACTGTCTCGGGGGCATTTGACGACACTCTTGATTTACCCAGAGCACACAATGACTTGGCATGTCCGTAATACGACACGATATAATGTGATATAATGTGATATAATGTGATGGATTAGTGCCATTACTATTAAGTACCGTGCGTGCTGGGGAGCCGCTATCGCTCAGTTGGTAGTGAACTGGACTACAAAGGACAAGAGGTAGGGTTCGATCCCAACCGACGATTTCCTATTCACCCAACCTTTATTGGGTACCGGATTTTTTTCTGGGAAAGTAAAGCGGCACGGGCGTAATACCGACCACATTACCCCAAAAATCATGTGCTGATGGTCTGTAAAATTTATGGTCACTAACACTATAATCCCTATACGACATTTGGCGTGACGGGGGTACTTTACATTTTTTTTTTTTAACCGTGCGTGCTAGCGTAATTAATCACGTCTTCCCACAACTTTATATTTCTACACCTGTTTATCAAATTATGCTGCTACTTGTCTGTTCCTATGCTGTTAGCATTATCATCACTGCACACCGAACGAACCCATAGGTGCTTGGATATCCCCATCAAGAAAACCTGAGGCTAATCCTGGCCCACGTGGACGAACTCCGTAGCACGGTCTAGTCTCAACGGGGTGGGTAGGTCTCTGGTGCCAACTGGTGCCAGGTCTCTGGTGCCAACTGTGCCCGGATAACGAATATTTTATGATCGATCATCTATTCGGCTTTGACTGCCATGGCTTATTTAACGTGCAACGAGTGCACACTGAACCTCCTGTTTATTTATGTTATCCTAGAGGGTCAGATATCGGATCTCACTACCCAAGAGTTCAGGGAAGGGTAATGTCATAATTAAACCAGGAATTATTATTTTTTTCCTTCTAATTTTGAAAAAAATAAATCACCACCTCTGCTGGTGGGAGTTGTCTTTACTGTACTAAGGCCAACATTGTACATCTAGACCCTAGACTACCTAGCCCTCATTCTTTTTTCTTTCCAGTTACGTTGATGACTCCCTACCAAACCATTAATTTAAACTGTCTTATATCGTTTTCCTCTGCTTCAATAAGCTTCTTTTAATATCGAACTTTCCAGTTGTCACAATATAAATTTGCTGTTCCATTTTCATGACACTGCAGCCAAAAAAATGATGATTTTTCTCTCATAATGTCAGAAAGAAAGGGAGAGAGAGAGAGATAGCGGACGACAAAGAGAGAACTAGATAGCTTAATGTCGTGGCATAGAAAGAAGTCAGCATCAGAATTGATTTGATGCACTGTGGATATACAATTGTGGAAGGACACGATGGCCTACGCTAGCCGGTGTGGCACACGATGACGATGATTATGATTTTGGAAATCAGAATCCTTTTTTTGCTTTAACCTCTCTTAGAACATCGGTACTGCTCTTCTAATCGATCCTTCTATTCTCAACACTCTTCTGTAAAGCTACATTTGTGTGGTCTCCAACAATTTTCTTCTCTGTTGTCCAGGATACGCATCCCATTTGTCAAGACTCCCCGTCAATGCCAGCTCCTTGTCGTGAGGATGGGGCTTAACATTCACCAGGGACTGAAAACCATGACTGGCCAGGCCTTCCAACACCCGAGCAAGACCACAGTCTACTCTAGCAAGTCAAGACTGGCCAGGCCTTCCAACACCCGAGCAAGACCACAGTCTACTCTAGCAAGTCAAGACTGGCCAGGCCTTCCAACACCCGAGCAAGACCACAGTCTACTCTAGCAAGTCAAGACTGGCCAGGCCTTCCAACACCCGAGCAAGACCACAGTCTACTCTAGCAAGTCAAGACTGGCCAGGCCTTCCAACACCCGAGCAAGACCACAGTCTACACTAGCAAGTTTAAGTGCTGAAGTCGGAGGCAACCAGCCTAAAGGAGCACTGTAACAATTAGGATGCAACGCAGTCACGCCACTGTGAAGTATGTCTATAACTGTGAATCGGTAAGGCACTCGCCATGTGAGGGACACTCAGGTAGTTGCAGCCCAGGACTCTCAGACTCGAAAGGGCTCAACCACTATTAGTGGATAACATTTATACAGGACACGACATTGCAGATGTAGACAATACTTCAGGTGAACTAAAGATAGATAGATTTGTCAAGACTGGTCCACCATTACCAATAAAGTATAAAGTATAGCATAGCAATGCATTGAGTATCATAGTGTAGCTTCATACACTATAGTAAAAAAAAAAAGTATAGAGCCCCGTCACGCCAAGTGGCGTATAGGGAATATGGTGTTAGTGACCATACATTTTACAGACCTACAGCAGTTGATTTTCTGGGTAATGTGGTCGGTATTACGCCCGCGCCGCTTTTCTCAGAAAAAATCCGGGTACCCATTATAGGCTGGTGAACCCGGGCCCCCGTCGCTCAGGATCGAACCCGACCTCGTGTCCTTTGTAGTCCAGTTCACTAACCACTGAGCTAACGCGGCTACCTTTCATATACTATATTCACTGAATATTATCGGCCTGAGTTCAGAGACATCAAATAACCCAAACGTTAACACGCAAATATATAAAACTTGAAGGTAGCCTATCTCTGAACGAGTTGATACAAACTGACCTTCACTCGGAAGAAACATTCACTTGCCAAGAGAGAAAAGTTTTTCCTTTGAATTAACTCATTAATTTCCACTTTATCAAACCAAACATTTTTGTCTCATAAAATCAGTTCCAATAAAATTGATAATTTGTCCCCAATAAACTCTGCTCTAACCAACTAAATATTTATATTCCACTACACTCATCTCAAACCAATCACACATTTCTGCCCAATTAAACTTTGTTCTAACCAATTACATATTTTTGTTCAATTAAACTCTGTTCTAACCAATCACACCTATCTGTCTCATTAAACTCTGTTCTAATCAATCACATCTTTCTGTCTCATTAAACTCTGTTCTAACTAATCACACCTATCTGTCTCATTAAACTCTGTTCTAACCAATCACACCTATCTGTCTCATTAAACTCTGTTCTAACCAATCACACCTATCTGTCTCATTAAACTCTGTTCTAACCAATCACACATTTCTGTCCCATTAAACTCTCTGTTATAAACAATCACACCTATCTGTCTCATTAAACTCTGTTCTAACCAATCACACCTATCTGTCTCATTAAACTCTGTTCTAATCAATCACATCTTTCTGTCTCATTAAACTCTGTTCTAACCAATCACACCTATCTGTCTCATTAAACTCTGTTCTAACCAACCACATCTTTCTGTTTCATTAAATTCTGTGCTAACCAATCACACATTTCTGTTCAATTAAACTCTGTTCTAACCAATCACACTTATCTGTCTCATTAAACTCTGTTCTAACCAACCACATCTTTCTGTCTCATTAAAATCTGTGCTAACCAATCACACGTTTCTGTTCAATTAAACTCTGTTCTAACCAATCACACCTATCTGTCTCATTAAACTCTGTTCTAACCAACCACATCTTTCTGTCTCATTAAACTCTGTTCTAACCAATCACATCTTTCTGTCCCATTAAACTCTGTTCTAACCAATCACACCTATCTGTCTCATTAAACTCTGTTCTAACCAATCACACCTATCTGTCACATTAAACTCTGTTCTAACAAATCACATCTACTATCCCATTAAACTCTGTTCTAACCAATCACATCTACTATCCCATTAAACTCTGTTCTAACAAATCACATCTACTATCTTATTAAAATCTGTTCTAACCAATCACACCTACTATCCCATTAAACTCTGTTCAAACAAATCACATCTACTATCTTATTAAAATCTGTTCAAACAAATCACATCTACTATCCCATTAAACTCTGTTCTAACCAATCACATCTACTATCCCATTAAACTCTGTTCTAACCAATCACATCTACTATCCCATTAAACTCTGTTCTAACAAATCACATCTACTATCCCATTAAAATCTGTTCTAACCAATCACATCTACTATCCCATTAAAATCTGTTCAAACAAATCACATCTACTATCCCATTAAACTCTGTTCTAACCAATCACATCTACTATCCCATTAAACTCTGCTCTAACAAATCACAGATTTCTGTCCCATTAAACTCTGCTCTGGCAAATCACACCTATTATCCCATTAAACTCTACTCTAACCAATCACACCTACTATCCCATTAAACCCTGCTCTAACAAATCACATCTACTATCCCATTAAACTCTGCTCTAACAAATCACATCTACTATCCCATTAACCTCTGCTCTAACAAATCACATCTACTATCCCATTAAACTCTGCTCTAACAAATCACATCTACTATCCCATTAAACTCTGCTCTGACAAATCACACCTATTATCCCATTAAACTCTGCTCTAACCAATCACACCTACTATCCCATTAAACCCTGCTCTAACAAATCACATCTACTATCCCATTAAACTCTGCTCTAACAAATCACATCTACTATCCCATTAAACTCTGCTCTAACAAATCACATCTACTATCCCATTAAACTCTGCTCTAACAAATCACATCTACTATCCCATTAAACTCTGCTCTAACAAATCACATCTACTATCCCATTAAACTCTGCTCTAACAAATCACATCTACTATCCCATTAAACTCAGCTCTGACAAATCACACCTATTATCCCATTAAACTCTGCTCTAACCAATCACACCTACTATCCCATTAAACTCTGTCCTAACCAATCACACTTACCATCACATTAAACTCTGTTCTAAACCAATCACACCTACTATCTCATTAAACTCTGTTCTAACCAATCACACCTATCATCACATTAAACTCTGTTCTAACCAATCACACCTACTATCCCATTAAACTCTGTTCTAACCACACACTTTTCAGTCCCATTAAACTCTGTTCTAACAAATCACATATTTCTATCCCATTAAACTCAGTTCTAACCAATCACAGATTTCTGTCCCATTAAACTCTGTTCTAACAAATCACAACTTTCTATCCCATTAAACTCAGTTCTAACCAATCACACATTTCTGACCCATTAACGCATTAAACTCTGTTCTCGTCAACTAAACATTGTTGTCCCATTAGACTCAGTTAAAACAAAATTGACATTTCTTCTAATATCTAATGACGTTGACATCTTAACTGCTGTGCTTCT
>JAVIAB010000008.1:47732281-47739781 GCA_032433765.1 Megaustenia siamemsis
TAGTGACCATAATTTTTACTGACCTACGGCACACGATTTTTAAGGTACTGTGGTCGATATAACGCCCGTGCCGCTTTACTTTCCCAGAAAAATGTCCTTCCTTCCTTCCTTCCTTCCTTCCTTCCTTCCTTCCTTCCTTCCTTCCTTCCTTCCTTCCTTCCTTCCTTCCTTCCTTCCTTCCTTCCTTCCTTCCTTCCTTCCTTCCTTCCTTCCTTCCTCCCCCTCCCTCCCTTCCTTCCTTCCTTCCTTCCTTCCTTCCTTCCTTCCTTCCTTCCTTCCTTCCTTCCTTCCTTTCTTTCCTTCCTTCCATCCTTCCTTCCTTCCTCTCTCCCCCTTTCCTATCCTGACATTACTTTCCTCCCTTCGTTCACTGTGTAATGGAGACGGAAAAGTACACTGAACCCATCCCCTTCAAACAGTGTGCTCTAGAACTATGAAATGTAACGCTTCATTCCCCTATTACATTATGAAATACGTTATCTTTAGAAATCTTCAGACATCTGTAAATAACCGTCCTAACGTGTAATTTAAAACCTTTAGCATTATTGTCCTCTTGTTATCTCAGCAATATTTATTTTTATCTTGCGTCTGTCCTAACTTTGGCTTTTATTAAGACTATAAATAAATCATACTCAACACATTCTTGTTTCCCAAATAAAATGTTTGTTTGGTATTGTACTACCTCCTTCAATGAGACTGTTCAACTCTTGTGTGACACCAGTAATATATTGATATGAAAGTTGGAAATGCATTCAAAACATTTTTAAAAGACCAATTACCTTAAAAAATAATGCCTCTGAAAACGATAAATCATTAATTACGATACAAATTCGTTATCCATTTTTACGAGACATACGTAAAAATTACGATCACTAATTGTTAAATTTGGAGCTTGGAAAATAAGATTTTGTTTAACGTTTGCTACACAGCTATATATTGTCTTCTTCTCTACATAAAGAGAGGCACGGGGATAAGATGCGGTAATCATTTCCTGCCTTAATTTCGATTATTTGCCTGAAATTCTGAAGGTGTTACTTTGTCTATTGACACATCGGCCGTCAATCCAGCCGTATGTTTGGCTTCCTATTAGCTCGTTCGCTGTTAATTCCGTATTATAAAGGTTTGCTTGGTATCTCCCGACGGCCAAAGAGATTTCCCTTATCATGAGACAAAGAAACGAATTTCTTGAAAATTGCCCAAATAAAAAAAAAACAGCCCCGTTTTTACGATAGTTTCGTACATTTTGCGACGTGTTTTGAAAAAAATCCAACATCAAAGGAAAAACATCCAACACTCAGAGGTCACCGGAAGTAATAATTAGGAAGGTATAGAGAGAGGGAAAATTTGCCCTTTGGCAAACTGTTCAATTCCAAGAAATTTGTATTTTGAGGTCGTTATTTTTACGTATGTATCGTTCTATCTATCGTTCTATGTGCATGTCACCGCACATCTCACTTCTAATCGCTGCCACTGCGTCTTTAAATTGTCAACACAAACTGATGACCTAGACTAATGATAACGTTGTTAGTGACGAGCCATGCTCCCCACTGGATACGGATCAAAGTCGACATGGCGCTGGTAGCCTGCTGCCCTAACTGTCGGCCTTCTCCCTGCCAGCCTTGATGGAAGGATGGACTCGTGATTTGCGTCACTGTCTGACTGCTTCTTAATTGATGGAACAGCCGCTAAAAACTGGCCAGAAAACTAAAGCTGAGCTTCCCTTTGTGGTCTCCGTATAGTGGTACTTCGGGCTGTTTTATTAATGGACGGCCAATCAGACGTTCAGACCCCAGACTTCTCCGCAACCCTACTGTTCGTTCCTCACCATAACGATCATACCCACAAACACTGACGAATTGACTGACCAAAACTGTTCACTCATAAAATAGGACTGAGTTTATTCATAGTTCATGTGATCAGTAACACCACAAAGTAGACAAAACCATCGACGTACTCAGCTCTCGGCTGCTCACACATAATTAACATGGAATATTCAGCTTTTTCCATAAAGCTGAAACAGTTAGCGATCTCCTTGCTCACACATAATGAATATGAAAAATATTCAGCTTTTCAACTAAAGCTGAATCAGTTAGCGAGCTCTTTGCTCGCACATTCTCACATTAAGACTTCACTTGTCCAACCAACACAAATCAATGGCTGAACTCTGGCTTACGCATAATTAACATGGAAATATTCAGCTCTTTCACTAAAGCTGAATCAGTCAGCGATCTCCTTGCTCACACATAATGAATATGAAAAATATTCAGCTTTTCAACTAAAGCTGAATTAGTTAACGAGCTTTTTGCTCGCATATCCACACCTTTAGACTGCAACTGTCCAACTAACACTAATCAATACTGGATACAAATAATAATAAATAAATATTATTATATAGGGAACTTCCGAGGCGATAATAGGGAATAATAGAACGAAGAAGTATGTGTTAGCACTCGGAAATAATGACAGACAAACAACAACAGAAAAAAACAAAGAACAATATATGGTCCGAAGCGGGATCGATCCGCTCATACTTCTTCGTTCTATAACACTAATCAATGGCTGACTCCTTGCGAGGACATAATTAATATGGATATTTAACACGACACATTTGAAGGTTATAATATTTGAAGGCCATAATGGCTACCGCCTTCCGGCGTCCCTGCTCTCAGACCTACCGTATGAGTATAACTCTCCACCTAACCTTGTAATTCGCCTACATCTTTCATCTTCAGCTAATCCCAATCTTCTCACATCCTCTTCCCCTCTCACTGAATCCTCTCAAAATCCCGTGAATTCGTTATTCTAACTGAGCTGATTCCCTCACTCACTCCCCGTGAAATGTCCACGTTATTCTAACTGAGCTGATTCCCTCAGAGCTCAACTGTGGGATTTAGAAATAAACAAAATCTTACAGTGAATTCTCAGACATTGACAGCTATGACTTCATGTGCTGTCTCCAGCAAGAGAATAATTAAATAGTGTTATCATAATCTTATGGAGGCTGCTTCACCCACTCTCTTTAACATATATCAGGATAGTGTTGCTACTGCAAGCGAACTTTTGTTTCAATGTCTTCAACAGTAAGGATATCAACATTGAAGGAATAGACCTGGAGACAGAGCTACAACTGCGTTGGACATACTATAATGAGAGATGGAAAATGCAGAGCTGAAATAAACAAGAGAATAGGAAAAAACATATTATTTTAATGCCTTGAAAAGTATACTAAAACCAAAACAAATAACACCAATGCTAAAACTAAGAATAACAAAATTGTATATCTTCACAACATTCCTGTATGGTGCAGAAACATGGACATTAGACAAAAATATAGAACAGAAAATTAAAGTCATTGAAAAGTTGATTTATAGAATAATGAGAAGAATTGGATGGAAGTAAAATAAAACAAACGATGAAGTCTTAAAATAACTATAAATGAAAAGACTAAATGCAATTCAAACAAGACAAATGAGATTTTTTTGTGCATGTTAAAAGACACAACAGCCTACTAAAAGTAATCATGGAAGCGAAAATACAAGGTAAAAGAGGCAGGGCCGTCTTTACACCATTTTGGGCCCCTGGACATAGAAATAGTGTTGGGCCCCTGGGCATAGAAATAGTGTTGGGCCCCTGGACATAGAAATAGTGTTGGGCCCCTGGGCAAAGAAAGAGTGCTGTCCCCCCCCCCCCCCAAGGAATAAAACATAAATGGTTGATAATATTAAAAACGATGTATTATTTATGTTATTGTCACTAATTTCAACCAAATTGTTGTTAAAACAAGCTGTACAGCTGCAGCTATAATCAACATTAAACATGAAAAACAGAGACAAGAGATTTTATTTGCATGTTTTAAAGTATTACACACGATATTTACAAAAACAAAAAATGTACACATAAAAACATATATTTACATATGTTTTTTTTAAATAATAAGCACCATAACATATGACATCTATTACACAAGGTCAAACAAAGGTATTACAATTCGTAATGGAAAAAAAATACTTAGATTAGAAACATTTCAGTACGGTACTTTATTATAACAAGCGTTTGCGACATTTCTTTTCAGAAAATTGTTTTATTATCGGCTTGAAGTCAATGGTCTTCAGGATGTCATTTTCTATGTTTATGAATGAAAGCCAGTTCAAACGATGCTGTCCCATTGTCTACGAAGCTGATTTTTTTATAACTTTAAGTCTTGAAAAAGAACGTTCTCCTGTACAGTTGCTCACCATCATGCACATGAACACTCTGAGTGCAATTTCAATGTTCGGAAAAACAGATTTTAAATTGTCCGAAATTATTTTTCTGTACAGGGCAGGGAGAGTCTTGCAATTTTCATCAAGAGCCATGTAATGCTTGAGATGCTCACATTCATTTAAAAGGTCGTCATAACTCAAGTCCTTGTGGTACGTATTGGCAAGATGTTCGCATTTTTTCTTTAGTGCATCAGAAGTAATGTTTTTTAATTCACTCAAGAAAGAAAACAGATTTCCAATTTGTGAATACGCCTCTGCACGTCTTGTTAGTTCAACGATTAAAGTGTCCAAAATATGGAGGAAAGTTTCTACCTTGAACATTTTGGTCTTATTTAGAAGTAACTCTTCTCCTGGCCCATCATACCTGCTTATTTAGAAGTAACTCTTCTCCTGGCCCATCATACCTGCAGCTGCTAGTGCTAAAACTCACACTTCGGGTTCATTCCCGTGTTTTTTCCATCACTGTAATCGGCATTTGGACACATACTCCTGGCTTTGAATTCATATTCAGGTGAATTTGTCTCTAGTTTCCTGAAGATAGCTTTTCAGCGACTCAAGAAGATTTGTGGCAACTAGGATGTTCACATCCTTTGATTGTAAAACTTTGGTTGTTGTATTCATCCTTTCTAGAATGTCCTTCCAAAGAATTGTAAGAAAGACTGTTTCAATGTGTTCCATTTTTTTTGCTAAAACCTTCCGCCTCACGCCTTGTTGTCACTTGCTGTTCATTGTCACCTGATATAGAATCCAGTGCATGTTTTATTTTGTCGAAACCCCTACACAAATCATGAACAGCATCAAAATGTGCTGACCAACGTGTGTCAGACAGACGCTTGACCACAACATCTTTTTCTAAATATGATGTCAATACATTCCAGCGATGAGTAGAACCAGCAAAAAATGTATACAGGTGCTGAACAAAGTCAAAGAATTTTATAGACTGTAGGCAACACTCTGCAGATTTGACTCCCACCAAATGCAGGCTGTGTCCTGCACAGGGGACATAGATGGCAAACTCATTGAGTTCATGAATACGTGCCTGCAATCCAGTGTATCAAGGTCTAAATTAAATCAATTTACTTTCGTTTCAAGAGTTGTAATATTAACCATACACTGAGTTTACTTCACACACAATCAAATAAAACTCAATAAATTATAATTATTATTTTAACGTACCTTTGAGTTAGCAGCACAGGTTAATGTGGTAGAACGCAAAACTAGGACATCCAAATTTAATGAGGGGCCCCCAGGCACGGCTTATAGACATAGAGGGCCGGAGAGAGAGAGAGAGAGAGAGAGAGAGAGAGAGAGAGAGTTAGAAGTAATTGATAAACTTAAATGGCCCGTTCGCATATAAACACAAAATTATGAGATTTTTATAAAATAAAACTAAATTTTATACGGGTTTTCCGAAACCCTACAACATATTCGCATGGGGCCCTATGGTCGTGGGCCCCCGGGCAAATGCCCAATATGGTCTATAATGGTCTATAGGTTAAGACGGCCCTGAAAAGAGGCAGAGACATTCCAAGACTAAAATTTACGAGTAACATCAAAAGATGGTTGTCTATGACAACCTGCACTATCAAAGCAAAAGACATAGCGAAATGGCGCTCCGTGGTAGCAAACCTTCGATGCGGAGACGGTACTCAATGATGACGATGAAACAGCAATATGGTTAGTCAACTATGCCTTTCATTGTGATATTTATTGAAACCATTCGTTACATGTTGAGAACTTCTGTGTTAATTGCTCTATGCACCTCAATATAGCAAACGTCGGTTGTTGACCTTATTTATGTCTATATTATGAAGTTTCGACGTCGGTCTTCAAGAATTAAAGCAATAAACTTGAGTGCTGAGACGACAGCCCCCGTCACGCCAAATGGCGTATAAGGAATATGGTGTTAGTGGCCATAAATTTTACAGACCTTCAGCACGTGATTTTTGGGGTAATGTGGTCGATATTACGTCCGTGCCGCTAAACTTTCCCAGAAAAAAAATCCGGTACCCATTTAAGGCTGGGTGAAACGGAAGCCGTCGGTTGGGATTGAACCCTACCTCTTATCTTTTGTAGTCTAGTTCACTAACCACTGATCTATCGCGGCTCAGGTGTTGAGACGAGTAGAGCTCGTTGATAATGGGACG
Source organism: Megaustenia siamemsis (assembly GCA_032433765.1). Lineage (NCBI taxonomy): Eukaryota > Metazoa > Mollusca > Gastropoda > Stylommatophora > Ariophantidae > Megaustenia > Megaustenia siamemsis. Next base: position 47,738,691 of record JAVIAB010000008.1, read on the forward strand.
ACGACTTTCCAGAAATCAGCTTTGTGTCCCACCTACAGCCAACAGTTTTCAGCGTTCTCGACAGGAATGCAACATTGTATAGATCGTGTCTTATGCTCAAACCATTTAAAGTATTGCTTCCTAACGTAATCTATATGTTATAGTGTGACGCAGCCATTAAGTATAATGGGAAGAGTAGAAGAAAATGACGATCGACAGAGGAAGAATAGAATGATACGGCGATGATAAGAAGTGCAATAGTAGTAGGCGGCGTAGAATGGAAATGAAGACTTAAGGATCAGCAAGGAGACGTTAGTCCACCGAACCCAGACGCTGTGGCGTAACCAACTATAAGACTGCAAGAAAGTACCTACAGGTGTTCAACCTGAATGTGGAAATCCAGACAGATGACAACGCTTGCCGATGAAGTTACATAACGCAACGACGCTGGACGATGAAACCCCGTCGAACAGGTGTTGGCACGAGATAGCTAGGGCTAACCCTGAAACATTCTTTGAAGCCGAGCGAAATCAGGGGGAATTCTTATGTCGGCAATTCCTACCTGTGTCGGCAGGCGCCTTGAAGTCCAGATATACGGTCTTAGATGGAAGATACTCTGATAAAGAACCCGCCGCACGTGGTCAAAGGCCAATGTAAGATTTAGTTGTGAGGGAACGAAGTTTTGGAAGCTTGACAGGTGTCGACAGGGCTCCTAAAGCAATAAGACTATGGACATAATTAGAAGGGGGAGTTACGGAAATATTGATTGGAGGCGGACGAAGGATAAGGAGACTATATATTGGATTCCCATGATCCTTAGCCATGGGGGAGTGGCTAAGATGTACACAAAAAGGCCTCGGGAGACAGATTTAGAGAGAGAGAACTTAGCTAGAAGAGAACTTAGCTGCAAGAGAACTTAGCTAGAAGAGAACGTAGCTGTGAGAGAACTTACCTAGAAGGCAACTTAGCTGCAGGAGAGAACTTAGCTACAAGGCAATTTAGCTGCTGGAAAACTTAGTTAGAGGTTAACTTAGCTGACGGTTAACTTAGACTCTAGACTCAGCACTTCGAGGAACTTAAACCTTTTTCGCCCACGAAGCCAGAGGAGGGCA